>JAGFPH010011032.1:13330-36616 GCA_018207615.1 Philaenus spumarius
TGTTGTCGCTCCGGTGAATTGAATTTAGTAAAAATTGGACTTAGCTCAGTTTGGCGACAAAAGTTTCTAAAATGTTTTTAGGCCCTTTTAAGGGCCGAAAACGTGGCCTGAAGGGCGTGAGGTGAAGCCTCGGTAAAATGTAGCCTGAAGGGCAGAGAGGTGAAGCCTCGCTAATTCGGTCCTGAAAAGGGCCGAATATGTTAGGGAACGTGAGCCTGAAGGGCGCGTGATTGCAGGTGAAGCCTGTGAACGATGCGTAGCGCTGCGCTGTCGTTGCGATGCGAAGTTTCCTACACGACACCCTTACCAAAGTGTCGTGGTGAAACCTAGTAGCTCGGAGCAGGGTGCGCACTGCCCGGACACCAAGGCTGTAGCCAAGGATAAAAATAGCTACCAAGTTTCCGTAGATTGAAGACCTGTGTCGCTGCGCTGTGAAGTGGTGTAGTCGCAAGAACAAGACTGATTTTGAATTTAGAATTGAATTAATTTATTTTTGTCTTTTATCCTGGCGATCGGCAATACTCCCTCACTAACTCGGCGACTCTCCCTTAGCTTCACTTCTCTCGGCGTGGCACTGGTCTGGCCAATTCTCCCGTAGTTAGGCACTATTCCGGCCAACGTGTTGGTCCAAGGTCTGTAGCTCGGTTGTCAACCTGGTGTTTGCGGAGTGAGGTACACTCGAGGTTCGCATGGAGTCCAGGTAGGATCCGTTCCAGTTGTGTTGACGAGTTCAGTTCCTTGGCAGCGTCCAGGTAGGAGCTGTTGTTCGCTTGTAGTTGGCTTGATGTGTTCGCTTGGTGTGTTGGTAGATGAAGACTTGGTTGTTGGCCTGGTGGTGAACGAAGACTTGGATGTTCGCTTGGTGTGGTGTTGAACGAAGTTTTTATTTTGGACTATTTCCCCCCGTTATATACAGTTTCTCAGCGAAAAAGTAACATGTAGGTGCGAAATCTAACACTTTGCGGACGTAGTCGGCGAATTGCAGTGCAGTAATGTTACCGAGTTCCGAACCACTGTAGAGATCATGTATGTTGGCGCGTTCTTAAGTTTGCGGTTGCAAGTTCTTAAGTTGGCGTAGGGACTTAGAATATTTTCGACAGAAGTTTCGCGGGAGATGGTAACTTTCTCGGACGCCGTGCGATGAACGCCGAGAAAGTTTGAAGTCGTTGTTTCGGCCGTTTGTGCGATGATATATTTAGTTTTTGTTCGGCAAACGTTTCTACGTTTGCCACTAAATATATTACGTGACCGGGGAACTGAATTTACTGGGGATTATTGAGATATAACGACAGATGTTTCGCGGGAGTTTACCGAACAACTTTCCCGTAAGACAAGGTCTTGTCGGCGGGGAGAAGTTTTACGGTAGAAGTGAAGGTGCCGTTCGCGGTGATGTCGCAGAGTCCTTGGCGGGAGAACGTGTCGACGTATCCCAGACATCTGCAGTGCGTAGTCGGAACGGTCCTTGAGAAAGTTGTGGGGAGATAATGCTAGTCTCTTTCTCGGAAGATGAGGTGTCAACTTCCGAGGAAAGCAAACGTAGATTGTAGATGATTGCCGGCCGATATCGTCGTGTCCTTGGCGGTCGAACATGCCTATGTTCGCCAGACAGATAATATACCGACCGGGGCGTAATAGAGTGAAGCTCTGAGGATGTTTAGGCGAGTTTTCCCGTAAAAGGCATTTACGGGAAAATCGCAAGTCGCTGACTGATGTTGGGCCCTTTTGAGGGCCAAAAAGTTAAGTGATGGAATTGATGTTTGAATTGCACTATGTTAGTTTCGCACGAAGAGTAGGTCCTTTTAAGGGCCAAAAAGTTACTCGGTGATTTTTGATTTGTTTTTCCGCTGGACTGTATATACGATGCCGGGGAATCTCACGAAGAATTTAATTATTGATAAATAGAAGTAGCTCCGCTACGACAATCAACTCAAGCGTTTTGATGAAAAATCTAAAAAGGTCTAAAATTATACTTTTTTAATTTACTTGTGCTTTTAAAAGTAAATAAAGAAAAAGGTTTATACTCCTTGAACTTGTTTGAATATATATATTTAACTTTTAAAAAAACTTTCAGGTTGATATTTTGAAAATTCTCTAAACTGGAGCCGATTAAAATTAGTTCGTGGGTCCGGTACTCCTAAAATCGAGAAACCCATTGATGAGTCAAGTGGCTCTATATCGGGTCATTTTCAAGATAACAAGCTGAGACTCAGCATAAATGTTTAAAATATATATTTTAACTCCTATGTCAAGTTTCAATTCGATATATTAAAATTCGGCCAATTTAGAATGACCCAACGCTTCATATATGAATAACATGTTTCCTTTTAGTGATTTCCCCTGCTGCAAAATACATACTTGCATTATCGAATTTTTCCAGACAAACCATTGCTCGGAGGAAATAAATACATATGACCTTTTTTATTGAAAAATACCTCCCCTACACGGTGGTATTTTTTATTTTTCTCTATCTTCATCATGGCTCAAAATATTAAGGATAATCGAAAAAAAAATGATAATCGATTTTTTTTTCGACCTTATGAAATTGATAGACTGGTAAACTTTTTTTTATGTTAATGTACATACTTTAAGGTACTTATAAAAAAAAATCAGCCATATTGCAAATTACTGGTATTTTTAACCTATACCGACTGGGCTAATAGTATAACGTTTGAATTTGTTTGCCTTCAGAGTGGTTGAGAACCAGCAATACAACAAGATGACGTCACAGAATATCAGCACTGTGTTTGCTCCAACGTTAATGCCTCCAGCTGATCTCACCAAGTGTACCACATCATTGCCTGATATGACTAATGAGATAGTGGCCATCCAGACCATGATGGACCATCAGGCTTTTATCTTCACTTGATTGTAAGTTGGTTTTGTATTTACACAGAATGTATAAAAAAAAACCCCGATTTATTGTTGCAATGTAATCTATGCTTTGCTAAACGGTATAAAGCCTCCATTTATTTTTTTGTAAGCGGAAAAAAGTTTTGTAATTTAGTTCTAAATAGAACTGTATAAAAATATTTGTCAATTTCAAATTTCTTATTTTGAAAAAAACAGTTTTTATGTTCCAAATACACGACTGCTAACAAAACTAGGCCTAGTTTGAAACGTAATTTACTAATATATGCTTTGCCCAGAAATGAAATATTATTATATAACAAAGTGTAGAGGATAAATCAAAGAAACGAACGGTATACTTGTCTTTTCTTAGTTCACAAAAGTGTTTGAGTTATCTTTATTTGAATAACAAAATGACATCAATCTAATGGAACTTAGCCGGCGAGATAGCACGGGTCATTTGATTTACACGGGAACGGGACGCGCTAGGCGGTGTCATTAGATATGTACATTCCACTGCAGTCTAGACGAACAAAAAACTGGTTTTTTCTAGTTTAGTTCTCACTGTTAGAAAAATCAAACTGTTCTCTACAAAATGGTGAAAAGAAATCTGTCAAAACATATAGTAGGCGTTACCTCGGTTGACAAATGGGCTGTTTCATTGGTTGAAAAACTATCCAATCGCAAGGTTTACAGAAATCGTCGGCATAAATCGTGTAAAATAGTGACATCTGATTGGAAGGCACTATTAGAAAGATAAAATCTTGACGAATACAATGGTAGCTTTACAATCTCGATAGAAATACTTCTGTAGGTGGGCTTGAACGTTGAAGACGTGGGAAATAACAGTACAATTGTATGCAAATTCACGCGTTGAAACAGCTGTAACCCGATCTGCATATTTTAAAACGACAATAACGTATGTAAATATACGTTTTACGAAAAAGTTTTAAATACAAAAATTAAAGTTTAATTGATTGCCTTTCCAACGGTGACTGTTTTATTACGATTGGATGATTTTAAGTGTATTAAATAACGGAATATGCAAATTCTCGCATATGTTCGAAATGGCTGCATCTTGCGCCCGACGGAACGTCACTTTGTGCAGTCTGGCATTGTGAGGGTTAAATTTTTTAACAGTGTAAAAACTCTTTTTCCTTGCCAACAAACACCAACTTTAAATACCCAGTAGAGAGTTGGCAGGCAGTTTATTAAACAGCCTTATTCCTAAGTATTTAAAGTTTTTTTAGCCAAACAAAATCACATTCAATCAAATTCTGTTCCTTGTTGGATAATTGTGCTTATTACACCCAGCTTGCATTCATGTACATTTACTTTTTATATAAATAAGATACAGGCTACATTTATTTATGTACAGAATAAGATGTTTTTTGAATGATGAAATTTTTCAGAGATCATGAAATGAAAAATAAAGTCCTTTACATACCTGCTGGCGAATCTTTTTCATATTTTTAACTTTAACCTAACCAAAACTTTTTTGTGTCACTGCTTTTCGATGTTTTCAATGAAGTAACTGTCGATTATCGTAGCTTGTGAGGATTGCGGACCCCAAGATGCGCACAGAGCGTTCTTATGTCCACTTAAGCGAAATGTCGATTTATATCTGAAGACGACACTATCCCGAAAATCTATCATCATGCAGGCTTTAGAGCTTGTGACATGTGCAAACGATAACGACCTAGTTGTAAGCGTCTCCTTAAAACTCTACACATAGATGTCGCTGGTGTTGCTAATTCTTCCGAACTGATTTTCCGGGGCTGTGCATCATCCCGGACTCTTCCCTTTGCAAAAACACCCGGTGTCTTCAAACTGATAATATCATCTACGGATGTTATTATCACTCGAAGTTATTATCATTTGAACTTAATACGGACCACACGTTGCACTGTAGCTACAGACTCAGTCCTTGCAAACTATAAAACAGAAAAATCTTTCTGTTTGCTAGTCACCATCTTTGCTACTGGGGCTTTATAATGGAAGGCAGAGGAAACAGCGAACGAGCACAGATGTACCAACAAAACTGATCGAGTTGCTCTTTCAAGTTTGTAGGGGTTAATCTCTGGAACTACTGAACCGATTGAAAAAATAGGTTTACTAATAAAATGCTACACTATCCCTGAGTAACACAGGCTATAATTCATTTCGATAAAAACATTTTTTTATTTCAATATTTGTAAATTTAGTTGGAAAAAATTCTTAGGTTAGGCCTAGACTAATAAATCAACACATGTATTTACATGTATTACCATAGCAACCAATTGAATAGAATAACAGATAACAGCTGTTTGCTATAATATTTCCATTAATAGCTTATTTCAAATTTTGTATTTCTAAATTTTAGGTTAGGTTTTTATTAAAGTGTAGACCTGAGCCTTAATGGTTCTTTTAACCTTTATTATAACTGCTGTTATAAAATATATGAAATAATTTGATTTGAACATTTAACATTATTTACCATCTTAGCTTTGGGATTATTATTAATAGTACACTTTTAATTATTATAAAGAAATGATTATGTTTATAGAAGGTTCCAACGGGGTTGGCGTGCAGAGCACGCAGGGGTTTCCCCTATTCATTTATAATTGTAAGTTAAATGTAATAAATACTACAAAGCCTTAAAAACCCCCTATAGTCATTTTGATACACCCGGTATTTATAAACACAAATTCATTTGCCAGATTTTTTTTTTGGGATAAGAGTACCATACTTTACTTTAGAATTAATAATTGTACGCTTTTTGTTCACAGGAAGTGGCTGCTGATTACTTCATGCATTTTATTATTTTGTTAAGTTAGATCTGAACCAAAGGATATTCTACGAGACGATAGGCAATGCTATATAATTTTTATTTTTGTATAATTTTCTTAGTGAACAAATACGTAGAGAATTGTTAGTTTTAAGAAACTGAACTCAAGTAAGTGGTATATAATATTATAATTTATAAAGGAAAGTTTAAAACTAAAATGAGACAAATATTAGATAAACCTAAATTAGCACAAGATATTTGAATGAAGGTTTAATTCTTACAATTATTTGTTCGTACATTTGCCATCATCATAACTCTAGAGGAATAGGCCTGTGTTTGATGACAGACATAAAAATAATTCAATCACGCAGCTGAACCGCTGACATGAGTTAAGCGAATTTCCAAAATTAAGTTTTTTATGTTTTAGGGTTTAAACCAACTAGTTGGGAAATTGGTCTAAAAAATATATTAATAAATTTGTTTGCATCTTAGCCGCCAGCTCCATCTCACGCACTGCTTCGTTCCGCTGGCAAACACTCACTTTGCGACTTTGTACCCCAACTTTGCGGCCTTGGATTATGGACCTCTTCGTTTCGCTCGCTGCGGACAAACTTGCTTTTTATGATATTTTACGTTTTGTCTGATTTTGTGGGAACCAGACAGCTATAAGGTCGAGTTAAAAAATAAATTGTGCATATTAATCTCCTATATTTATTTTTTTTAAATAAAACAAGAAAAAAGTTTCATTCTAGAACGAAAAGTCTCAAAATATGTTTAGTTAATGTCAAAAAACGTGCTTCCGGTTGTTGGATTTTTTGGCTAACAAACTCGTCCAAACTAGAATAAACCAGTTTTTTTGTTTGTCTAGACAGTAGTGAAAAGTACATGATTAGGCGATCTGGTGTGACCGACTGCTCCGTCTCGTTCCCACGTAATTCAACGCACGTGTAAGACCTTTACCGACGGCAAAATGTTATTAGATTCATGTCATTTTGTTATTCAAATAAAGATAACTCGAACACTTTTGTGAACTAAGGAAAGACAATTATACCGTTCTTTTCTTTGTTTCATCCTCTACACTTTGTTATAATAATATTTCATTTTTGGGCAAAGCATATATTAGTAAATTACGTTTCAATCTAGGCCTAGGTTTGTTAGCAGTCGTGTATTTGGAACATAAAAACTGTTTTTTTCAAAATAAGAAATTTTAAATTGATAAATGTTTTTATAAAGTTCTACTTAGAACTAAACTGGATTGGGGTTCATTTACTATTTTTGGCGAATTTTTAAAAATGTGCTTGCAAAACGCTATAAACGGGCTTTTCAATTTTAGCTTTAACGATGCCACTTCTAGGGTTAAGGGGTCAAAGTTACTAAAAAAACCACCAAACGGATTGGAATGAAATTGGGTAGGTAGCTTCCTCTAGGGCCCTAGGTGGTCACTAAGAAAAGTTTTAAAAAAATTCAAAATTTTAGAGGGGCTTGGGGGGGGTTAAAGTTACTAAAAATCCCCATAAGAAATACATAGTGTAATATATCTATTGATATATTTTTTTTGTAAATATACATTTAACTTTGATTTGTCTATCCGTGCAAAGCCTGATCGGGCCAGCTAGTAACTAAAAAACAAATTGAATGTATAAAAAAACATAGTCACCAGACACGCAAACAATATTTTTGGATTTGACTTCAAACATAGGCCTATTCCTAAACTACATTTCTTATTTTCTTATTTTTTTGGCCAACGAACTTGTCTCAGCTACTTAGAAAACAAACGTGTGTACCAAATCGGAAGTACAATGAGGCCGTTTGAGTGAGAACAATGATGGCAAATGTCCTAAAAATAAATTGTAAAAATTTGAATATATATTAGGAACTGACTTTTAACTCTAGTTTAAACCAAAAACGCATTTATTAATCTGAATTTAAATCTAAGACTAAGTTAAACTGTGATGAATGAGTTTTAATCTATGAAACCGCTTGAATAACCACGGCCGATTGAGCGTTTACAGTAAGTTAACAGAACTCGGATCTATTATTTGTTGTCTATGTGTGTTAACACTGAGTTATGCTCATTTATTTATTTAATCATTGTTAGGCCTGTTTCACACCTACCCGGCTGTCGTGTAAACGATGCCGTATACACGACGATTTCATTGTTTTCACACTTGACCGACAAATGTCGTGGTCGTGTAAAAGTTACCCGGCTGTCGTGCTATTGGTGTAGGAAGTCGGTTGCAACCACTGCAGTGGACGACTGTCGGTGTCGGCGAAACAAACCGGCGAAGGAAGAGGGTGAAGGGATTAATGGCCGTGTGCACATCTAGCCGGCACGTGTTGTTTGCAGTTTCTACGACTACGATAATTTCCTGGTTTTGTTGTTCTTGTTTTTGTGAAAAAAAGATTAAAATTTAAAAAATGGCAGTCGTTGGGTACTTAAAAAGCCAACAGAAGTGAAAACTTAAATCTATGAAATAACTGTGTTTTTTCTTATTTTCAAATTAATTATGGTATCAAAAATTAAAATTGTATAATTTGTAAATTAAAATCATTGACATTAGTCTGGTTTTCACATTTTTATATGGTTTATTTACTACAGTAATCAAAATATATGATGGACTGAAAATTATATATATAAATATTCATTGAAAATTATGCGTTCATAAAGTTGCTGGCCTATTTAGTTTAAAATTGTCATAGATGTATAATTAAAAAAAAAAAAATATTTATACATATATTGTTTATTTATATTTTAAATTTCATAAAAATCGGATGATTATTTTTAGAGAAAATGTATTTTTACCGAAGACAAGTTCATCGAGACTGCTTATAGGCTACACGCTAGTCTTAACAAAATTGTATTAGGTCTAGATAATAATAAATTTTCTCTAAAAATAATCATCCGATTTGTATGAAATTTGAAATATTCATAAACAATATATATTATAATATATAATTGTCTACAAATGACAACAGATAGCATGGAGAGGAATGAGCGATAACTCAGTGTACTGTATACGATGTATATTATTGAATCAAGGTCTGAACAAGCCTCGGCTTTTTACCCGACAGCCGGATAAGTGTGAAAAAGATCAAATTTTGTGTCGGCGTCGGCTTCATGTCGGATAGATGTCGGTTACCGGACAGCCGGGTAAGTGTGAAACAGGCCTAAGTGTTCAATTACATAAAATTGAATGCAGTATAGTAATTCATTGTTTGTAATTATTTAGTAATGAAGAAATTGGAGTTGTTTTAGTAATTTTTTTTAAGGTTATGTTGTTGAGGGAGGAAGACTTTTCAACCGATTTACGTTTGAAAGAACCCCTATTGCAAGAGTGTTATTACTATGTCGCGACATTATTAACAGAAATAATTACAATTTAGGTTTAAACCATAAATTCTAAAACCTACCGTTTATAATGATTTTAAATTTTACCTACCGCAGTGTTTTTAAATTTTAAACACCTGTAGGCAAAATAGATACAAACAAGGATACCAACACGAATAAAAATGAGTTTATTTGAGATTATGCTAAACTACTGAGCTAATCTAATTGAATTATGAACTGTAGTTTAAACTCTTATGATCAAGTTTAAGATAAACTGAGTTTGTACCTTGTGATTGAAAATAAAAATTAGATTGGTAATAATGATATAACATTATACTAGTGGATCGGGCAATGCTTCGCTATTGCTTGATTTACCTAACCTAAAATTATATTCAGTTTTTGATCCAAATCAGTTGTTGATCAAAATCAGCTGTTGATCAAAATCAGCTGTTTTAAGCTTTTCATACAAACAGCTGTTTTTTGTGCCCCTGATAAAATCAAAAGAAATCTTTCTTCTTCTTCCTTAAGATTGACCTTCCATAAGATTACATGGCAACTTTGAGGGCCACTGGGGCGAAGCCCTTAACATACATTGAGCTCATTTTAAGGGAAGCACAACTTCAGAGTGAGCTCTGTAAAATGACACCAAAAACATCAAAATCGGTTAAAAACTCTAGGAGGAATTCTGCTCACAAAATAACCCCTAGCAAATTAATTATGTATAGATCTTAGTCAAAGCTTGTACTGATCCTTCCACGGTGAAATTAAAACTTTTTTTGTAAGATAGATATGTTACGCTTTCCTGAATGTTTTGTAGATCTTTTGCCTGCTCAAATTTCTTCCGAGTCCACTGTGTTTTTTTTATTGAAATCACAGGAAAAATATAAACAAGCATTCGAACTTCTCTTCTTTACTGGATAAACGATTGGCCAACAAATTTATCTATGGAAGTTTTAACTATGTTATAATTAAGACTCAGGTGCATCTAGTAAAAATAAGACAGCTGCAAAAGTGTACTAGCTAGCTACTCTTGCTGCAGTAGGAGCTTAGTATGTAAAAAAAGTTATTTTTGTCCAGCGGAACGCTAATTTTGTTAGTCTCATATTTTTAAACAATTAATCTTTTTACGATCTATTGCTATGCTATGCCCTGTATTTAGAATAATAGGTATATATTATGTTACTTTAAAAATTTGCTTATATGTAAGTATTTTAATGTGATAATGTTGATTATTTTTATATATAACCAGATATTTTATTATAATTTTTGTGTAAATAAACACCTGTAAAACAACGAAGCAAGTTTTTGTCATTTATATGTTATGTACCTTTATGCAGCATCTGTGAAGGAACCCTTCCATTGCCATTTATTCAGCAGTAGGCCTATGAAATGTGACACTGTTGTTATTCTAATGAAGTTTAACTTTAAACTACGTGAACATAAGCGCAGGCAATATATAAATAAATAAACGGTACCAGGAACTGGCACATACTTTCTCACAAACATACTTAAATTATTAAACAGATTCACTGTGATTATACATTAATTATACATTAATGTAGGAGAGTAACTAATAAATATTATTATTATTAGCTAGAGAGAAAACTATTAAATCGGTTTCGAACAAATTTGCACCAAACATGTCAATTAGGCCTGTATTGATGCACGACATTAATAACTTCCCTATAGCCGGCCTAAAATGTTGGTACTTTGATTTGGGGCATGTATAAAACAAACAACACCATACATTCTGAAGTACACCTCTATAAGTGCCCTAAAATGTGACCAACAATTTAATACTGCCAAACATCTGTGTGGCAGCCAATCATGACACGTATCCCTAAATTATAGACTTTAATATATTATTACACTAATAAGAAGTTAACCCAAAATATTATCTCACATAACATCAAAATGATTGAAAATAAAAATAGTGTTTGGTACTAGTTTTGTTGTCAGTTTAGAAATTAATCTTGTTCTGTTTACTCTCCTTGAATTAAAAATGTATTATTTTTAAAAGTAGGCAAAAATATATATAGTAAATAGTATTGAAAGTTTATTAGTGGTACCAGCAGTAGCATCTTACGGGATAAATATTTACAAATTCTCATCGCTATTGGTTAAAATACAGTAATGTAATGTACCAAACCAACGATTAAAATTAATAATATTTTATAATTTATATTTAAAGCAAAATTATTATAGTTTCCAATTGAACATATAGGGGCAGCACCTTGTACATGAAGATTACAGTGACTAGATAGAGACAGTGTGGCCATATGAAAGCGGCCGCCATGTTTTTCCTAAAAGTAATGTTATCTGCCATGAAGTGTATAAAACCTTTTGTTTTATTTCATGAAGGCCTTGTAAACAACTTTTTAAATGTTAAAAGTACCGGTAGTTAGAAAGCAGATAATTTGTTTAAAATGAAATAACCTATAAAAAATAATGTTAGCCTACTATCACATTTTGTACTAGCCTATGCGGATAGTTGAGTAGCCTACTGACGTTATTTACAATCTAATAAAGCTATATCAAAACAAGTTACACTATTAGTTTCTTTGTTCAATTCTACGTTAAAAAAAAAAAATTTTGAAGTTCAATTACATTATTTATGCGGATTATTTGAATAAAAGTCAAGGTTTTGTATTATTTTCAAGGAACCAAATTTTCAATAATTTGGAGCTATCTGAAAAAGTATTTGACTGGTCATAATGAAATTGTTTTAATTAAATTTAATTCTCAACTTATAGACATTTTCGTTTTAAAAATTAAAATTTTTCTGAGATAATTTTTCTTTGATTTTGAGGTTAGGCAATTAAGCCGAAAAACAGGTTTCATTATTAATTTCCCTCATTATTTCAGTTAGGCCTACTTATTAATGTGATTCTTGTCTTAGAATGTACCTTCACCAAGACTAAAAGAAAGAAAAATTAACGATGACAATTCAATTTGAAAACTATGAACAAACGTAGGGCTAACACGGACGAAACTATAGGTTTGGGCCAAAAACAGTTCTTAAAATTGCGTAATACTAGGGCCTAATATTTATTGCATTTATCTTTTCTATTGATAAAAAGGATTAGCCTATGTTATGAACTTTTTAAAATGTTGTAAATAAAAGACTTTTGGCATGTACTTCTGAAATATGCGCGCTGAAGCGATTCTGTAGAGTGGCGGGAGTTAATATTCTGCTGTCATTTCCTTATTAATATGGTCCAATATCACATACTTCAACACAAATCGCTTTAAAATGCCTATTACGTTTATGTAAAAGTAAAAACTAACAAAGAATCTGTTAAAAAATCGGTAACGTCGCTTTTACACTAAGTGAACGTGAATGAATGTAATGTAAACAGATACGAATTTAGGAAAAACATGGCTGCCGACATCTTGACCAATAGGAAACAAGAAATTACTTGGCCACACTGGTACATGTAGCCGAGATGAAATTATAGGTAAACGTTAGTACATTTATGTTGTCTGTTTCGATATAATTTTTAACAGTGAGACGGGACAATTTTCGTAAAAAAAAGTGCCGCCTCACTGAGGAAAAATCGATAACTGTTTTTGGAGATTTGTTTCATTATTTCTAACAGAAGTTTTGATCAAGTAGGCAACGTACTGTAGTTAGAACCAAATCACTAGTTTCAATATTTTCCGCTAGAATACGTGCCCTGTGCAAAGTCAATTCAGTTTATGGATCTTGGCCACAGCAATCATATTACAGCTTAAGGCTCGGCAGGAGTGAAAAAATATTTCTGTGTTGACCGCAGCGCTCCAAGTGGCAAAGCTGTACACTAATAACATTGAGTTTGTGTGCAAAATGTTGTTCTTCCGCTAGTAAAAATATAGGACGCCGGGGAACTATTTCTATTAGGTGACAGACGTACTGAAATGCGCATGCGTGACAATGTAAAAAGTCCGTCTTGCTATACTATCTCTCTCTCTCTCCCCCCCTCTCTCGCTCTCTCTCCCCCTCGCTATCGCCGCCGTCTCAAAATGATTTTACAGTTTTAGTCTTTAGTAGAACAGGTAGAACTACAAACAACTCGATATTTTTACAATAGCGTTGAGGCCGCAATCTTCCACTGATGTTTGTTTTGGTTATACAACTTATCCTATTTTACAATTTATATTGATATCAAAGTATATAGCCTACATTTTAAAACGAGCATTTTCTTACCTTGAATATTGACTGAGATTTTAATAATGCAATCAATAAAAGACATGAAAAAACTAAATAGGCCAGCAAATTTATGAACGCATAATAATTATCAGTGAATTTGTTTTTATATGATCATTTCCGTCCATACGTATAGCAGATCTAAGTTGGCCATTTTGTAATATATCGAATTAAAACTTGGTATAGTAAGAGAAAAGCTTATTTTTAACTTATATACCAAGACTTATTTTTTGTTGGTATCTTAAAAATTTGATGAGCTAGAGCCATCAGACTTATCAACGATCCTCACGATTTTTTGCTTACCGAACGCTGTATAGGCCCTTTCAATCTATTCCAGTTTCGTCAATTTTTGGAATATCAACATCAATTTTGTTTTAAAAGTTGAATACACCAGTAGGCCTATAAATATTCTTAGTAAGTATGAAAGATTTTTTTCATGTTATTTTTAAAAACGAGGCGCTTGAAAATAGTCTTTTGTTTTACCTATCTCGTTTTAACTATAACACCTTTGGATTCAACCACTCTATTTTCGAGATTTTTGAACATATCGATTTAAAAATTGGTACAGAAGTTACAAACACAATTATTTTTGCTATACTTATTTTAAAAACTATATTTAAGAAAATTGACTAATCTGCAGCCGATCAACTCAAGCGTTTTGATGAAAAATCTAAAAAGGTCTAAAATTATACTTTTTAAAGTTACTTGTGCTTTTAAAAGTAAATAATAAAAAAGGTTTATACTTCTTGATCTTGTTTGAATCTATATGTTTATTTTGTAAAAAAAACCTTTAGGTTGATATTTTGAAACGAGCCGTTTAAAATGAGTTCGTGGGTCCGGTACTCCTAAAATCGAGAAACCCATTGATATGTAAGTCAAGTGGCTCTAGATCGGGTTTTTTTTAAGACAACAAGCTGAGACTCAGCATAAATGTTTAAAATATATATTTTAACTCTTATGTCAAGGTTCAATTCAATATATTAAAATTCAGCTAATTTAGAATAAGCATATATGAATGAGATTTCTCCTTTTAGTGATTCCCCCTGCTGCAAAATACATACCTGCATTATCGATTTTGTCCAGACACATCTATGCTCGGACGAAAGAAATACATATGACCTTTTTTTTTGAAAAATTCTTCCCCTACACGGTGGTATTTTTTATTTTTATTTATCTTCATCCCAGCTCAAAATATTAAGGAATATCGAAAAAAAATGTTTTTTGATTTTTTTTTCGACTTTGGGAAATCGATAGACTGGTAAACTATCTATATAATTAATACGCTACATGAAACTTTGTCGGTTGAACTCCTCCGCCATTTCTTAACCGATTTTATCCATTGACGTCTCATTGGAAAGAGCGTGTCGCGTAGATTTGCAAACTGGCCTTACATTTTTGAATAAGTCCCTTGGGCTCTGCCCCAGTGGCTTTTAAAGTTCCCATGTTATTCTTATGGAAGGTCAATCTTAAGGAAGAAGAAGAAAGATTTCTTTTGATTTTATCAGGGGCACAAAAAACAGCTGTTCGTATGAAAAGCTTAAAACAGCTGATTTTGATCAACAGCTGATTTTGATCAACAACTGATTTGGATCAAAAACTGAATATAATTTTAGGTTAGGTAAACCAAGCAATAGCGAAGCATTGCCATGTCCACTAGTTTTTTATTAATTTACATACTTTAAGGTACTTTAAGGTAAAAAAATCAGCCGTATTGTAAATTACTTGTAGTTGTAACCTACACCGATTGGGCTAAAACACTAAATGATTAAAAAACGGGAATTTTATAAACTTAATGTAAACAATAACATCGATTAAAATATAATAAAATACTGTAAACTAATATTACTATATAAATATATGAACAAATATAAAATATGTTGACACTCTCTTCATTTGGAGTAATTTAATCTATTATCATTTCATAATCATTGCTATGGTAATACAGTTAATTTGTGCTCCAAAGAGCCCCTAGCGGGAAAATTTTAGGGTAGTTTTGATTTCTTTCATTGTAAATATGTTTTTTGGGGTGCTGAATCCGAATCTGAGGTTTGCCTCAAAATTTCGTGACGCAACATTGAAAAAAATGGAAAAAGTTTAAAAATCTCATTTTTGAATGGTTTTTCTCTTATAAGCTAACTCGAAAACTATCAACTTTTCATAAATAACCTTCTTAATCAAAATGAAAAAACATAAAATTTCCTACAAAATTTACAATTTAGGTTTTCTTCTCCGACTAATCGTTCGGGCTCAAGCACTAGTAGAAAATTGTCGTATTTCGACTGTCTCCTCAAAAACTCACTTTTCACTCCAAAACTCGAATTTATTATTAAAGACTATAATTTTCTCCTACTTTTAAGTTGAATACAATGTAGACGGGTTTCAACTCCAGTAATATTACAAAACTGGTTAAAATAAACAACAAATTTAATATACTCAGCTAGTATATCTCCGCCGCGTTGTTTAGTTTTCTGAATTTGTCTTCTGGATTTAGATCCCACAATACACTATGGTTAAAAATTAAAAACGAATTATATGCTATCGAATTAGTTAACTACACTAATATTAATAGTGTTACGGTAACTATAAAAAAAAGAATTTTAAAATTTTAAAAACACTATACAAATACGGTAACTATAACAATTCGAATGGTAATAATTATACGATATCTGACTGCAAAAATGTAAATAATAATAATAATACGATAAACATAACAATACGATAAAAATAATAAATCAAATACGGTATGGATAAAGTTCAGTCTATCTATTTTTCACGCACCACTGAAGGAATTTACGAGGTCAGGATAAAACAAACTAATTGCCTTCACTGCAAAATTTCTTCCGATCGGCACGAGGGAACATTTTTCTCGGAAAAGGCTGCCTCTGTTAGGGAGAAAGACAAACACTACTCAGCGACTCTGCTGCTTGCAAAACGAAAAGTATGAGTCATTTTATTTTAGCGGGTCTGAAGCAATGATGTGGTTCTTGTCGTAGGTTTTGCTGGACACACAGCGGATGTCCGACATACATTGAGTCGAAGTTCGAATCGCAAGATTAATAATTTCTATAACAAAAATCAGCAATGAATTTGGTTCATATGTTAAAAATATATGTACAGCGACCATAATATCAAATATAACTAACTACTACATCTTGTTAGCCGGAAAATTAGTTATTAATTTGGTTCATAAGTTATTAATATACATAGGCCTACAGTATGATTAATTGTTTAAATCCGATTAAATTGTTTGTTTTTAACCAAGGTACATAATCTCCTAAGCTAAGTAACATGGGTTATGCTATGTAAATACAACCTTATTAGTTATATTGTTAACAAACATGGATCATAATCCAATACTGAGTTGGAATACCCAAATTTATAGGACATATTGAAAAATCTAAACATTTTATTAAACACAGCTTTCTCTCACATATTCAAAGTTAACGGATTTAATATTTTTCTAGTATTCCTCCGCGAGCAACAAGTTGATGTGATAAAAACCAGAGTGCGGGCAAAACACTCGATAAGTACAGTGACTAGATAGAGACAGTGTGGCCAAGTGAGGTCTTGTTTCCTATTGGTCAAGATGTCGGCAGCCATGTTTTTCCTAAATTCGTATCTGTTTACATTACATTCATACGTTCACATATTGTAAAAGCGACTTTACCGATTTTTTAACAGATATTTTTGTTAGTTTTTACTTTAAAATAAACGTAATAGTTATTTTAAAGCGATTTGTGTTGAAGTATGTGATATTGCACCAAATTAATAAGGAAATAACAGCAGATTAGGCTACTCCCGCCACTCTACGGAATCTTTTCAGCGCGCATATTTCAGAAGTAAATGCATACCAAAAGTCTTTTATTTACAACATTTTAAAAAGTTCATAACATAGGCTAAGCCTTTTTATCAATAGAAAAGATAAATGCAATAAATATATTAGTACTACGCAATTTTAAGAACTGTTTTTGGCCCAAACCTATAATTTCGTCCTTGTTAGCCCTACGTTTGTTTACAGTTTTCAAATTAAATTGTCATCGTTATTTTTTCTTTCTTTTAGTCTTGGTGAAGGTACAATCTAAGGCAAGAATCACATTAATAAGTAGGCCTAACTGAAATAATGAGGGAAATTAATAATGAAACCTGTTTTCGGCTTTGAATAACTTAAACTTGAATTGCCTAACCTCAAAATCAAAGAAGTGTAATTTCGATGTTAAATTGTTGTTAGAGACATTAATTTTATTATTAGCTTTCAATTGAAATAGAAATAAATTAGTTAGTTAGGAAAGTTTTAATTGCTTCGCTTATTTAAAAATAAATCAGATGGAAATAAATGCATTGTAAAAATCTGAAAGTGTAACTTTCAAAATATTTAATTTGTAAAATTTATTCATTGATAAAAAAGGCTAATTAACAACAGGATAATAATTTTGCATTTTGATTTAGGCTTATTCATTGTTTTATTTTTCGTTTTGTTATACTTTGAATTTTTGATTTTTAATTTATTCATTAAGTTAGGAAAAATTTCAAATTTAGCTTTAAGAAAATCATTTTTAAGATTTTGCTTTTCAAACTGAATTGAAACCTAAAATCAGTTGAGAATTAAAAACAATTTCATTATGACCAGTCAAATACTTTTTCAGATAGCTACTAATTATTGAAAATTTGGTTCCTTGAAAATAATAAAAAACCTTAACTTTTATTCAAATAAACCGCATAAATAATGTAATTGAACTTCAAAATGATTTTTTTTAACGTAGAATTGAACAAAGCAAATAATAGTGCAACTTGTTTTGATATAGCTTTATTAGTTTGTAATTAACGTCAGTTTGTAGGCTACTCAACTATCGGCATAGGCTAGTAAAAAATGTGATAAATCATTATTTTTTGTAGGTTATTTCATTTTAAACAACTTATCTGCTTTCTAACTACTTTTTAACATTTAAAAAGTTGTTTACGAGGCCTTTATGAAATAAAACAAAAGGTTTTATAAATATTTTAAAATAAATTACATTATACTTTATGGCAGATAACATTACTTTTAGGAAAAACATGGCGGCCGCTTTCATGTGGCCACACTGTCTCTATCTAGTCACTGTATCGATAAGGAACGCAAATTCGGCGAGTACATGCTTCCACAATACATAGGATTTTTTCGTCATAAATTATCCAAAATTATTGAAACTAATTTTATTTGAAAGGTAATTAAACTTCGAATGTGGATGTCTTTTTACATTTTTGATATTTCCTTTATTGAATAAGGAAAAAAATCGTAAACTTTGACTTTGAGTTAAGTCGAAGAACAAATTTATTTTAAAACAAATTTAAAAAACTAAAAGACATCCACATTCGGACTGTCCTAACCTTTAAAATGACATATTCAGAATAATCTTCTGATCATTATTACTCCAGTAATCTTATTACCCGTTTAACATTGCTCTTATGGGAGTTGAAATTCAAGATGGTGGCTGGGTCTGCCGAGCCTTAAATTCATTTGACAAAAGTTACCAATGGAAAGCGCTGTTCAACTATATTTTAAACTATCTTGGGATCAGTCCCGTAATGTCCTTGTCACTTTTAGTTAAACTCTGATGTAAGCGATGACAGATATTGGAAATTCCTTTCACGTGTTAATAAAATATTTGAGCTGATAATTATTTCAAAACAACGTACATACTTTGTTACCGTACTGTAATAGGCCTAATCTGTTTTAGATACTATACATTTATTTATGTATTTACTTAGGATAGGTTTATTGGCTACTAAGTACATGAAATAATAACATGTCTCCTTTACTGTCTGTCTGCTTGTTGTTTTTATAGCCTTCTTTGCCATTTAAAAAATGTTTTCTATATTTTTCATTGGCCATACTAAATACTGAAGTGCGGTGATTATCATTGTTTTGTATTTTTCAAATTATATAAACGAGTTATAATCGGTCCCATGAATGTACACATGTCTGTCAGTCTGCAAATCCAAAATCCATTTGGAATTAAACATTTTTTCATCAAATAAAAGGCTGTTTATATTACATTAAACACCCTTAGCTTAACCTAAAATATTTTGACGAAATTTGCTTTTTTATGGATAAAATCTTTAGCCTAGGTATATCTAAAATATGATATGTAAGGCAAAGTTTTAACTGATTGATTAATTAATTATAATATGCCACAGACAATTGAGAGTAAACCAATCAATATCTAATAGGCCTATGCCATTGTTTTCCTTTCTGTGGCGACAAGGATAAGTTAGTTACGTACCGTAGTTGTAATATGTACATCACGGCGGACGAATTACATGGTTGTAAGACAATCGGACGAAAGAAAAGTGTAGGTCTAATTTATTAATTTACATTTTATCACACATTGTAGGGTTTCCATACGGGAGCATTAATGTAGGCCTACTATCAGGGCCGGTGCAAGGGGTTTTTCCTGAACATGCGAGAGTCATTTTTGGCGCCCCCTTCTATACACAACCCCCCCACCCCTATATATGTATATATATTTATATATCTCCTTATTGCAATACAAAATGGGTACATTATCAAATGTATACCAATTGAAATTATTTAACTACCTATATAAAATAAATTATACTAAATATATACAGTGTATTATATATATATATATATATATATATATATATATATATAGCATCGGACTTTTTGACCTTAAATATAATATGTATGATAAAATGGAAAGTTAAGTGGGGGCATAGGCGTAACCAGGGTGGGGTTTTGGGGGTTATAACCCCCCCCCCCATTGTAAAAAACATTTTGCACTTTTTTTATATTAAAATACGCTATTAAGAGTAATTTGTTTTCAACAACTATGCAAATTTCAAGCTACAATAAATTATCAATATATGGCTGACATTATTTTTGGTCGAATTGTGCACTGGCACTTTATTTGATATAGTGTATGGCCTGCAACACACGGAGTTTTCGTCCGCCACGGATTATTTGGCGTCGCCATCATATAAACATTGGCGCGAAAGAGAGAATTATCAATGAAGACTTTGTTATTATAGAGCATACATATTGGTCGAAAAAATAAACGATCGGTTTATTTACCGCTGACGGTAGCTGTGTAGCGGCTCGCTGCCACTACAATCTACGGATTTTCCATATTTTATTATTTTTTCGTAGAATACTATCCTTTAGCCGCGTGTGTAGTTCGTCAAATGACGAAACCGACATTCTTAAATAATTGAAAAATGTTTCTTTTAGTTCCTCAAATCAGGAACACAGTGTAGAGCGTTCAAAAATCTTCTATTCTTTTATTTATTGATTGGATGAACCATAATAAGTATATATTTTTGCTTTCTTTTCAATCGGCGACGGAATAACAATAAAGCGAGAGTTGCCTCTGTTCATATCAATAAAACATTAAAAGAAATAATATATTACATAACACACTTCGTTATTGATGAACTAGACACTTCATCACAATTAGAAGTGGAAAAATTTATATAAGTACTTTTGGGAAGCCTAAAACGTGTTAGGCCTATTTTGAATCTTAATTTTAAAAATTCCATATCCCCCCCTCCGGTAGTTGTAAACCCCTCCTTACGGTCATCCTGGTTACGCCTATGAGTAACAGTAATAAGTTGAATACTGAAACACCAAATTAATCATATTACAATATTTATTTTACATAATTTTAACATCAAAAGGTAACATTGTAAGATTAACATTACAATATCACAAGTCAATTTGGTAACATCATGACAACGTGGTAAAGGTAAAGGGTTAGGTATAATTGTCAATAAGATAAGGTAACATCGGCAATTCGGTAACATTGTAAGATTGAGGTTAATGTTAAGTGTTTACATTAATATCACACACACGCATACAAGAAAGAAGTTAGTATAAAATATACGGCGGTCTCGTCTTTAGGGGAGCGAATTTTTCACTGGAATCAAAAGGCGCCGATTTCGAAAGGATGGCGCCCTATACAATACTGTTGTACCTGTACCTGATCTTGTCTATCCATAAAGAGGCGCCAAAAAAATTCTCGTTTCTTTTAATTCCCGAAAAGGGTGGTCGCGTCTTTAAGAGGGCGAATTTTTCACTAAAATAAAAGGGCGCCGATTTCGAAAGGATAGCGCCCTAAACTGGCGAATGTGGTCTTTTTTGTCCGTAAAGAGGCGCCAAAAAGAAATATGGCATTTTTTTAATTCCCGAAAAGGACGGTCGCGTCTTTAAGGGGGGGGGGGCGAATTTTTCATTGAAACTAAAGGGCGCCGACTCTGAAAGGATGGTGCCCTATAGCGGTGTAGGTTGTCTGTCCCTAAAAAAGTGCTAAACAGAAATAGAGAGTTTCTTTTAAAACCTGAAAAGGGCGGCGACGTCTTAAGGTAAACATTTTTCGTTGCAAAAAAAATATTTCGGAAAATTTTAAAGGCGCCTTGGCCCTGAAGTTTTTGCCGGCGCGTCGGCGCCCCCTCCTTGGCGGCGCCCCATGCGTCCGCATGTTCCGCATGGTCCTTGCGCCGGCCCTGCCTACTATTACTTATTTTATTAATATTAAGCTGTGACAAGCCTTGACGGATATTTAAGGCTAATTTTTGACAAGATACATTCTACGAATTTCTTTAAAAATATGTTAAGTACATAAATTTACCTAAAGTAGGCCTTTAAGTTTGCCTATTTGGTTAATATTGAGTAGGACTGTAAGTCTTCTTCAGGTCAAGTCTTTAAAAAGGCATTTTATTCCGCGCGACTTTCGACGAATATTCAAGGCTAATTTTCTCCAAGAAGCATTACACGAATTTCTTTAAAAATTACCAGGTGTTCGAAAAGTCTTTAAACGGTTTAATATTTCGTATATAAGGAAAATCTAAAGGTAGATGTGATTGAGGAACCTACTCTATGTAAAAATACTATTTTATTAAGATTTCAAAAAAATTATCCGCCATTTTGAATGTAACTTTGTTTTTTTAAACGGGAAGGTGGTCGTACCACACATCATTTCGATGTCGATTTTCAAGAGAAAACCAACGGGGAAATTTGCACATCCATATCTTTAACCGATTAAAAATGGCGGCCAAAAAACAATGAAATCGTGTTTTCCTGTTTTTCCCCATTTTGCTGTAATTGTTATAGTATTGTTTATTGCATCTTTATATGAAAGGTTGAGAAGCCAAGGGGTACAAGTGACATATTTTTGAATAATGGTGTTAAGTGCAGAAACGGGCTCTTCAACACTTTAAAATGTTTGTGGCCAAGGGATATAATTGTAAGTCTATCATGTGCTGAGATCTAGTGGCGAAAAAAAAACTACTTCGTAGAAGAGCTGTTTAGCTTGAAAGCCAAGGGATACATGTGATGCAAGACGCTTTACTTTACATAGGTAATTTACTTGTAACCTGTTCTATTACATAACTTCTAATTCCTGTTAACACGTTCATTGCTACGCAAATTTCGTATTTCCTATGCTAGGAGCTGACCTTTTATGTTTTATACTTATAGCCTAAAAGAGTAGAAATTACTTTATTTTTTATTTTTGAATCTTTCTACGTAATAATTAATAATATTTTAAAGCGGACGCGCATGTGCGTCCATTTCACATAGGCTTAAAATTGGCGTGCGAATCACGCAATTCACTATGTATAAAAACACTCCCATTACGATGGTTGGCGTGCGAAGCACGCAATACATTGTATATTGAAAATACTCCCAATAAGGGGGTTGGCGTGCGATGCACTGTGCATCGGCCGCTTCTCATAGTGTTTATCGGCTTGGTAGTTTTAGAGTAATCGTAATACACACACTTTCATTTTTATTAATTGGGGTGTACATAGGTTGGGTATTTGAAATAAGTACACAATTCACCCTGACATAAATATTTTTTAATTTTATATACAAAAATAATGTTTAGAAAACTTATAAATCTAGTCTAAATGTTCAGATACAATTATTTTAATACTAAGGCTATTGGCCCGGACAGGCAGGATGTCAAACTTTTGCAAGACAAACGGTCTATTGGCACTACAGTATTCTAACAGATGACGGGTCGGGAAGTTCCTTTGAAATTAGTTCAGTGGCTAATAAACGCTTCATTTATGTACCGTAGTTATAGAAGGTATTCATTTTTGGAAATGGGTAAATAGTATATTTAAATTATGTACAGGTAAAACCACTAATACATAGTAACT
>JAGFPH010011034.1:3981-36611 GCA_018207615.1 Philaenus spumarius
ATTATACACATTGTAAATAAGTCACAATCAAAGAGTACAGAGTTATATAGAGTGGACACTGGGGTCTCGCGCAGGAAGCCGACTGGCCTCTCAAGATGGCGGCTATTCCACTGATCTTGGCCAGTGCCGCGCGAAGTCCGGTTCACGTGTCTGTCGTGATCAAAAATTATAACTTAAAAATTAACAAAACTATTTGCAAAAGTTATAAAAATACCTCTACATAACATATTATAGTTCACTAACAAAATCACTCTAAGCAATAATAGTAGACTAAAGTGGGCGAAGAGCCAGCTACATCGCGACATTTAAAACGCTTTAAATAATCGACGATTGCTAAGTAAGTACTAACGGTAGGTGAAAATGGTTTTCAGATATGAAACAAGGCCAGTCGGTAAAGGTCAATTTAGACCAAAAGTACCAGTAATTTGCAATACGGCTGAATTTTTTTTATAAGTACATTAAAGTATGTAGATTAACATAAAAAAAGTTTACTAGTCTATCGATTTCCCAAAGTCGAAAAAAAAATCGATTATCATTTTTTTTCGATTATCCTTAATATTTCGAGCTGGGATGAAGATAGAGGAAAATAAAAAATATTACCTCGTAGAATAGGTATTTTTCAACAAAAAAGGTCATATGTATTTATTTCGTCCGATCAATGGTTTGTCTGGAAAAAATTCAATAATGCAGGTATGTATTTTGCAGCAGGGGAAATCACTAAAAGGGGACATCTTATTCATATATGAAGCATTGGCTCATTCTAAATTGGCCGAATTTTAATATATCGAATTGAAACTTGACATAGGAGTTATATAAATTTCAAATATTTATGCTGAGTCTCAGCTTGTTATCTTGAAAATTACCCGATCTAGAGCCACTTGACTTATTAATGGGTTTCTCGATTTTAGGAGTACCGGACCCACCAATTCATTTTAAACAGCTCCAGTTTAGAACATTTTCAAAATATCAACCTGAAAGTTTTTTTACAAGTTAAATATATATATTCAAACAAGATCAAGGCGTATAAACCTTTTTTATTATTTACTTTTCAAAGCACAAGTAACTTAAAAAAGTATAATTTTAGACCTTTTTAGATTTTTCATCAAAACGCTTGAGTTAATCGGCTGCAGATTAGTCAATTTGTTAAATATAGTTTTTAAAATAAGTGTAGCAAAAAACAATTGTGTTTTTAACTTCTGTACGAATTTTTAAATCGATATGTTCAAAAATGTCGAAAATGGAGTCGTTGTATCTAAAAGTGTTATAGTTAAAACAAGATAGGTAAAACAGAAGACTATTTTCAAGCGCCTCGTTTTTAAAAATAGCATTAAAAAATCGTTCATACTTACTAAGAATATTTATACTGGTGTACTCAACATGTAAAACAAATTTGATGTTGATATTCCAAAAATTGACGAAACTGGAATAGATTGAAATTAGTTCGTGAGTCCGGTACTAGTAAAATCGACAATCGAAATCGACTCCTAGATCGGGTAATTTTCAAGATAACAAACTGAGACTCAGCATAAATGTTTAAAATATATATTTTAACTCCTATGTCAAGTTTCAATTCGATATATTAAAATTCTTCCAATTTAGAATATACCAGTATAAATATTCTTAGTAAGTATGAACGATTTTTTTCTTGTTATTTTTAAAAAGGAGGCGCTTGAATATAGTCTTCTGTTTTACCCATCTCGTTTTAACTATAACACTTTTGGATTCAACGGCTCCATTTTCGACATTTTTGAACATATCGATTTAAAAATTGGTACAGAAGTTAAAAATACAATTGTTTTTTGCTATACTTATTTTAAAAACTATATTTAAAAAAATGACTAATCTGCAGCTGATCAACTAAAGCGTTTTGATGAAAAATCTAAAAAGGTCTAAAATTATACTTTTTTAATTTGCTTGTGCTTTTAAAAGTAAATAATGAAAAAGGTTTATACTACTTGAACTTGTTTGAATATATATATTTAACTTGTAAAAAACTTTCAGGTTGATATTTTGAAAATTTTCTAAACAGGAGCTGTTTAAAATGAATTGGTGGGTCCGGTACTCCTAAAATCGAGAAACCCATTAATAAGTCAAGTCGCTCTAGATCGGGTAATTTTCAAGATAACAAGCTGAGACTCAGCATAAATGTTTAAAATATATATTTTAACTCCTACGTCAAGTTTCAATTAAATATATTAAAATTCGGCCAATTTAGAATGAGCCAACGCTTCATATATGAATAAGATGTCCCCTTTTAGTGATTTTCCCTGCTGCAAAATACATACCTGCATTATCGAATTTTTTCCAGACAAACCATTGCTCGGACGAAATAAATACATATGTCCTTTTTTGTTGAAAATACCTCCCCTACACGGTGGTATTTTTTATTTTCCTCTATCTTTATCCCAGCTCGAAATATTAAGGATAATCGAAAAAAAAATGATAATCGATTTTTTTTCGACTTTGGGAAATCGATAGACTGGTATACTTTTTTTTATGTTAATCTATATACTTTAATGTACTTATAAAAAAAAATTCAGCCGTATTGCAAATTACTGGTACTTTTGGTCTAAATTGACCTTTACCGACTGGCCTACACTGTAAGCTGCAAAATAAGAATTGAGATTGTTTTCAATGTCGTATACACGAGGTATTCAATCTGTTAATTCAATAATTGCAGTAAAACCGTACAAGTGAGATAACATCGACCAATATCCGGAGCGATTAGGGTAGCTCAGATGGCAGAGCATCACGACGGAAACGTGAAGGTCCCGGGTTCAACTCCCGGTCTTGGTCTATGTTTTTTCACGTGTAATTTAATTAAATATCCCTTGCTGAGAAAGTGTGTTAGCAAAAAAAATTTAAAAAAATTATAAAATATTAATAATAACACCACTGCAAGCTGCAAAATAAGAATTGAGATTGTTTTCAATGTCGTATACACGAGGTATTCAATCTGTTAATTCAATAATTGCAGTAAAACCGTACAAGTGAGATAACATCGACCAATATCTGGAGCGATCGGGGTAGCTCAGTTGGCAGAGCATCACGACGGAAACGTGAAGGTCCCGGGTTCAACTCCCGGTCTTGGTCTCTGTTTTTTCACTTGTAATTTAATTAAATATCAATTTCTGAGGAAGTGTGTAAGCGGAAAAAATAAAAAATAATAAAATATTAATAATAACACCACTGTAAGCTGCAAAATATGAATTGAGATTGTTTTCAATGTCGTATACACGAGGTATTCAATCTGTTAATTCAATAATTGCAGTAAAACCGTACAAGTGAGGTAACATCGACCAATATCTGGAGCGATCAGGGTAGCTCAGATGGCAGAGCATCACGACGGAGACGTGAAGGTTCCGGGTTCAACTCCCGGTCTTGGTATATGTTTTTTCACTTGTAATTTAACTAACAATAAGATTTAACAATTAAATGAAAAAATTTATTTGGCAACAATTTAATTCGATTCAATTTATTTAGTCATTTCACAATACTACACTACATAGACACGTCATTTACATTACACATTAATACAAAATCCAACAAAAATGGCACATTCAATATTAAAAACCATAACAACAACATTCCTTATCAAAATACAATAGCAACGACATGATTAAATAGGACTAATAATAATAAATATTAATAAATATATACAATAGTTTAAGAATGGCAAACACAAACCTTAGCCTCCCCTAATAAATTCATCAATTGAATAAAATTCCTTGTCAATTAAGAATGCTTTTAAGACAGTTTTAAATTTGTTTAACGGTTATATTCATCCGATATGTTGGGGCACATTATGTAGTCATTGCTATTATAGAGGACCGCACCCGCATATTTAGGACTTTTTTGAATCATCACAAGTCTATGGGATGTCTTGAGAAACTTATTTTTGTTTCGAGTAGAGTAATTACATAATCCAGAAAGTAGATTACGTTTTCGTCTGTGCCCGCAAGGGGCGGGGCTAGCGCGGCCATCTTGGTGTCAGTGTGTTACGCCGCTCAGTCGGCATCTAGCCGTGCTAGTGAGAGGTTCGTGCTGTACTCTGTCGAGTTACTGTGACAGTTTGAAATGTCTGCCTTAGTTGAAAATGCCGCGAACTGTGAGGTGCGTGCAGTAATAAGGTTTCTGACTGCAAAAAACTGTAAACCGATAGAAATCTATCGGCAGCTTTGTGAAGTGTATGGGGACAATATTATCACTGAAGGTGGAGTGCGTCAGTGGGTCATAAAGTTTAAAAAGTTCACGACGAAGAGCGAAGTGGAAGACCCAGCATAGTGACTGCCGAACTTGTCGAAAAAGTCGATGCCAAAGTCCGTGAAAACTGAAGATTCACAATAACGGAACTCTCTATGAGTTTTCCACAAATTTCGCGAAGTTTGTTGCACGAAATCATCACCGAAAAGCTTGGTTACCACAAGTTTTGTGCAAGATGGATACCAAAAATCTTGACTGAGATCCACAAAAATCAGCGAATGACTGCAGCGCTAACGTTTTTGGACGCTTACGATAAAGATGGCAACTCATTACTCGATCGCATCGTTACTGGTGACAAAACATGGGTTAAACATGTGAACTGCGAGACGAAATTGCAGTCAATGCAGTGGGGCCACACAAATTCCTAAGAAAAACCCAAGAAATGCATCCAAACGACGTCGGCAAGGAAGGTGATGGCGACTGTTTTTTGGGACAGGAAAGGTGTAATTTTTGTGGACTTCCTGGAAAGAGGCACTACAATAAACTCTCAAAGGTATTGCCAAACTCTGTAAAACCTCAGAAGAGCAATACAAAACAAGCGCAGGGGAAAGTTGAGCTCAAAGATCTTGCTGATTCACGACAACGCCCGGCCCCACACGGCAAATGCCACTCGCCAAGTTCTTGGATTCTTTAAGTGGGAGTTGTTTCCTCATCCGCCGTACAGTCCCGACCTGGCACCGAGCGACTTCTACTTATTCCCAGCAAAGAAGAAGTGGCTGGCTATGCAGCGTTTTGATGACGACGCACAGCTACAAGAAGAGGTAACCAAGTGGTTGAAGGCGCAGGCGACCGAATTCTACGACGAAGGAATTTCCAAGCTCGTCCATCGCTACGATAAGTGCCTTAATTTGAATGGTGACTATGTAGAAAAGTAGTATTTAAGTGTGGCTTTCATCTGTATATAATAAAAACAATTTCCAATACTTTGTTTATTTTTAATTCCAAAACGTAATCTACTTTCTGGATAGCCCTCGTATTCTGTCATGGGTGATAAAAGATTGCCTATTTTTTCTTATATATTTACAAACGTCATAAACATATATGGATGGAAACGTCAAAATCTGCAGCTCAGCAAAAGCCTTCTTGCAGGAAAACATTCTTCCTCGGTGGAGCATTGTCCGCACCATCCACTTTTGAAGCCGCATTATGCGAAGTACCAATTCAGCTGAACAGTTCCCCCACAATACCACATTGTACCTCATGTGTGAATAAGCATGTTTGCAAATCAAACGTACTTCTTGCCATTTTCATAGCAAAACAAACACTCCTCAATTTAGAACAGACGCTACTAACATGTACTTTTCAGTTCAAATTCTGATCTATATCTAAACTTAAGAATTTCGCTTGATTAACAAAATGCAACGCCTTTCCGTTACTATTGACCTTTAAGGGCAGACACTGTTTGGATTTTGTATGAAATGACATTATATTTGTTTTAGCAAGGTTTACCGATAATTTATTGACATTAAACCACTCTATTATACAATCTATCGCATCCTGTGTTTCAATCTCCAGATCCTTCTCGTTAGAAGATGTCTGAAGAGTACAGACATCAGCATAAAAAACCAAACTTGATTTAAGTCTATTTTCTGCCAAATCATTAATATTTATATTATGAATAGTAGAGGACCCAGTATACTACCTTGAGGAACTCCTATAATATTACCCACCGAAAATTCAGAGCAATACTTATTATAGGTATTATTCTCCTTACCTTCGATTTCAACATATTGCAATCTGCTATTCAGATAAGATTTTGCCTAATCATGGGAATAGCAGATTTTTGCCTCTTAACCCATTACAATATAACTTACTTAATAGGATTTCGTGGTCCACCCAGTCAAACGCCTTACAATTTGGCTTGTACATTGAAGGGATTGTATTATTTTCTCAGCAAAATCAAACATTGCAGTTGACGTTGACTTGCCCTTTATAAAACCATGTTGGTTCGGAAATATCAGATCTTTCTTTAAAAGAAAAAGAAACAATTCTGTTATGAAATGCTCGCTCAAAGATTTTGGAAAATGAAGGTAGGAGTGAAACTTGTCGATAATTACATATTTTTGAGACCTTGGACAATTTAAAAAAAGTGGTTTTATCTTTGAGACCTTGACGTCATTTGGAAATACATCGCTCTGACTTTGAATCCTTTCTTGTAACACCTGCAGGGAAATTGGTTTAGCGGTATAAATAACTGACTTTAAATGTCCCCAAAGAAAAAAATCTAATGGATTCCAATTTGGATTACATTGTTTTAGGGTTTCAACCAACTATTTGGGGAAATTGATCCACTCAGGAAAGCGCTGAGTAGCTGCCTATGTGTATGAAATATATTCTTAGAATTTGTTTGCACCTAAGCCTCCAGCTTAAACTCATGCGTTCCTTCGTTCCACACGCAACGGAAAAATTCGTTTTGCGAGTTTGTACCTCGAACTTGCGGCCTCGGGTTACGGACTGTATCGCTTCGCTCGCAGCGTACACTCGGCCTTGATTCAAAAGATGCTCCCACAGTAAAATCCCTTCGTGGTTTTGAATAGGGTACTTTTACGGTATTTTACGTTTTAATCTATTTTGGGGGAACCAAGCGAGCTTTAAGGTCGTGTAAAAACAAAACGTGCAGAATAAAATAATGGATTTTTATTTTTATATATAAACCTAAACAAGTTTCATTCTCGTATAAAAAGTCTCAAAAAAAGTAACTTCCGGTCAAAAAAGTGCTCCCGGTTGTTGATTTGTTTGGCTAACGGCCTCGTCCGAGCGACGTAGACAAATAACGTGTGTACCAAATTTGAACCAAATCGGACTTAAATTGCTGTCGTTAGAGTGCGAACACATAATACACACATATTAGGCCAGTCAACGAATGATTCTAGAAGGAAAGTCAATAAGCGTAAAAAACAACTATGGTACATTGTTTGGGGTACCTAGTAGTATAACCAATTACTACATATCAAAATATGTAGTCATTGGTATAACAAACTAAAAGTCCTTGACTCTAGGGGTGGCGAAAGAGGGAGGGAGGGGAATTATATGTCCCTTTTTTTTGATGTTTTGCCTATATCTCAGTAGGGGTTAATCCTACAAAAAATATATAGGCTACGTATACAAAATAAAAGCTGACAAAATTCTCTACATTTTTTATTCTTATAGTATTTTTGCTGTCTGTAACCGTTAATGAGATATACGCTCTAGAAAATTGGTAATTTTCGAAAAAAAAAGTTTCTTCGCATTGGAATACTTTACTGTTTGTTCCCCATGCGGTCTACACGCGTGAACTCTCTCCAGTTCTTATCTCGCTTTAGTTGAGTTATATAAGATTTCGTAGGAAATCAAACTATTGTGTATTTTGCCTCAGTATATATTTTATTTTATTATTACTATTATGTCGCTATGTCGACGGAAAAATATTTTGTTTCTCGCTTTATTTGAGTTAGTTTATATGATATCATACGTCCGTAGGAAGTCGAATTATTGTGTTTTTCGCCTTTATATTTTACTAGGGGAGACCCCTGCGTGCTCCGCACGCCAACCCCCAATGGTTAAAAGAACCAGCAAGGCTCAGGTCTACACGTTAAAACCATAACCTAAAAGCTAGAAATACAAAAATAATTGCTTCAAATTTTAAAATCAGCTGTTAATGGAAATATTGGAGCTAACAGCTATATTATCTGTTATTTTATTCAATTTTGTTGCTATGGTAATAAATGTAAATACATGTGTTGGTTTATCATTCTAGGCCTAACCTAAGAATTTTTCCTACTAAATTTACAAATATCGAAATAAAAAAAGGGTTTTATCGAAATGAATTATAGCCTATATATGTTACTCAGGGATAGTGTAGCTTTTTATTAGTAAAACTATTTTTTCAATCAGTTCAGTCGTGCCAGAGATTACCCCCTACATACAAACAAACAAACAAACAAAAAAACAAACTTTACCTCTTTATAATATTAGTATAGATTATTATTATATCTGGTATATTTTATTAGTATTATATCCGGTATATTTTATTGTTATTATATCCGGTATATTGTGTTATTATTATATCCGTGATGTTGACGCAAACGTGTTTGGCCGTGACGAGAACTAGTAGAAAGTGGTGGGAAGTGTCCTGTGTGAGTGCAAAAGTAACAGATTCACTGATAAGTGGCGCTATACAAAGAAATGACGGAAAAAGCTCCAACCTTGTAGGTTTGATATCCGTCAAAGCCACATAAAGAAAACTGTGTTTACCATCTTAGCTTTGGTGTTATAATTAATTCTAAACCTTTATTATAATAACATTAAAGGCATGGAAACGGTAAATATTTGTATAAGAAACGATCTAATGATAAACGGCAGTTGGAAGATTAAAACTATGTCTGCATGTCACAGAATATTGATATGTGGTGCATGTTGCCGTTAAGGCTGATGAAAAAATTTAAGAAAAGGAGCGATGAACTTGGTTTCTGATGGGGGTCCCACGACCGAACACATTTACTTTTTTTTTAAATTCGTCTCTAAATACAACATACTGTTTGGTATGTTTTGTGATAGACACAGAATCAGCTGTGAAATCGTAACAGCTGTTTTACCCAATCACACCTGCGCTCCATAACACATGATTAACCTGGCTACAGCTATAAAACATTCCGATTTATTAAAGTACCAGGAGACCGAGCTAAAGCTCGATTATAAGCAGGGCTATGATTTCAATAATAAATATTGGATTATTGAGTTTTGAGGTTAGGCCTATAACATTAAACAACTAAATAAAGGGTATGTTTATTTAGCAGAAGTATTCGTTGCCATGATAACTATAAATAGATACAACATTAGGCTTACCTCTAATAAAATACAGTTTAAAAGAAAACAGATGATTATTGTAATGGCATTGAAAACATTTGCATCAGCTGTGCTTCGTTTAAAAGAAAACAGATGATTATTGTAATGACATTGAAAACATTTGCATCAGCTGTGCTTTGTATTGTTTAAAATGGACAAATTTCACTTTTTAATTTAATAAAAAGAAGTAGAAAACGAATTTTCCCAGACTGGTGACCATTTCCAATCGATTTCTCGTGGCCAAAAGCACCATAAAAAATCAAAAAATCAAAAATCCTTAGACGGAGATTCCAGATCCATTTAGCAGACAGACAATTATCTCTCGCTTTAGAAGATAAGATATGGAAACACTTTCATGTCCTAACAAATTTGTCCAAGTATGATTAATGACATTTTTAGGTGCTATAAGTTTTTATTCAATATTTATACTTGTTGACACTTCAATCTTTTCACCTTATAAAACCATCGCTCATGAGCCGAAAATTTTCCCCATTTTGACATACCATAACTTTAGATTTGCCCTAATTTATTTTCAAATTCCAAGCGTCACAGTATGTTTCTAAATTATTTATTAACGAATTTCCAAAGAAAAGATGAGCTATTGAAGTGACTCTTATGGTAAGACCTAAGGTCGGAAGTGACCAATGAGCACCGATCATGGTCCTCAAAACACGTTTCAGGTGTCATTAAAAGTTGTATATACAGGGTGTACAAAAGTCCCGCACTGGTTTAATATTTCTTATATGAAGAAAATTTGAAGGTAGATGTGATTGAGGAACCTACTCTATGTAAAAATAATATTTTATTAAGATTTCAAAAAATTTATCCGCCATCTTAGGTCCGCCATTTTGAATGTAACTTTGTTTTTTTTTTTAATGGGAAGGTGGTCGTGTAATACGTTATTTCGATGTAGAATTTCAAGAGAAAACCAACGGTGAAATTTGCACATCCATATCTTTAACCGAGTATAAATGGCGGCCAAAAAAAACAAAAAATCGTGTTTTCCAATTTTGACCCATTTTGCTGTACTACTTTTTTGTTTTAATACTTAATATTATTCTTTTTGATTTCAGAATTAAATAAGCTTTCAAACAATGTGCCACACAACGGTATTTGATTGAACCACTCGAAATCAATTTTGAAAAATAAAAATGGCTGTAACTCAAAAACAACAAAATAGTACAGCAAAATGGGGCAAAATAGGAAAACACGATTTCGTTTGTATTTTGGTCGATATTTTTAATTGGTTAAAGATAAGGATGTGAAAATTTCACGGTTGTGTTTCTCTTGAAATTCTACATCGAAATGATGTATCACATGACCACCTTCCAATTTGAAAAACAAAGTTACATTCAAAATGGCGGACCCAAGATGGCGGATAATTTTATTTTAATCTTAATAAAATAGTATTTTTACATAGAGTAGGTTAATCAATCACATATATTTAAATTCCATGCTGTAGCCTACGGATTAATTAAGTAATTAAATTTTAGCAAAATTTTAAAAAGTCGCTCGTAAGACAATTTATTTTACACTGTACTGCACGTTTCGTCGCGACCTTTTAAATGTATGTGTTTTAAAGGTAATATAAAGGTGAATTTGTAAGTTGAGCTTAATTGAAATGATAGTAAAAATGTAATAGGATACATTTTTACTATTCTTTTATTTTAAATTTTAGTATTATGATAATTTTTTAAAGTAATTTACATAAACAGAAAAGCAAAATATATGTTTCCGACATGTGCACTGTATAAAATGTACGTAACAGATATTTCACAGAAATCTCGTTATCTGTTTGACCGCTGCAAAAGATTTCACAGTTTAAAATCACAGTTATCTCAAGTAGCAATATTTATTTTTGTATTTATTTCATAAAACTAATTTTACATAAAAGTTATTAAACAAAATATACACCTATGAATTGGAGTCCACGTGGACACGAGTCGAGCACAACATAACTTTACAATAATTATTATTATGGAAATAGGAGGAAGAGAAAAAAAAGAACACAATTTTAAAAATGTACAAAAATTATAAGTAAGATCTTCATCACTAGTGTTACGAATTGATAGGGTGTGTAGTAAAAGATATGTATTAGTTATATTCAGTATTAGAGTTAGTATGTTTAGTGTAAAGATATTACTTAGCGTAAGACAGATGGAGGTAAACAAGGAAGTATAATACGGAAGGATGAGCTTGGCGGAAGTGTTTATGTGTTGCACGGAAGAACAGTGTAGTTTGTGAACATGGAAGTTAGATGGGTTATATTATAAGCATAACCCAAATCTAGATTCGAGGCCAGTCTGTTAAAGTGTGGGGCCGGGAGCTAGGCCAGTTAGCTAGGGACGTTGGGCCGAGATTTGGCCAAGTATTGTGAAGCTAAGGGTCGGAGGCTGGACAACACGAGACAAGCCAACATACGAGAAGTCTACACGAGATTGAAGGGCGATAACGGTTCTGCAATAGAACGAGTGAGTAACAGAATACTTGGTCTATCGATATCACATTGAGTTTGGAGTCAAAAGTTTAACGGGAAAGTTTAAAGTAAATTCAGTAGCTTTGTTTACCGAGTTCTTGTTTCAGTCTGTCATACGAAAGTAGTATCTAGTAAAGGAGATGTATGTAGCATAAGTGTAGGCTAATATATCAAATCATATGTACCTGTATAATTGCAAGGGTGTGCGAATAAAGCAATGTTAAAACAAGTATTACCACTGAACCACTAATGCATTGTTATTGATCTATCTCTTATTTATATAATAACTTAGATAAAATAAAACCTGAACACAAAATCTCACAATAAATACGTTTACTAACCTCAAACGAGTTTCAAAGAAAATATCGCCATCCTCAGTGATGCACGGGCTACAGTAACTAAACTATAACTGATCTAACAGTGTGACAACGCACCGTATAAATACCTAACCAGAAGGGGCGTACCCTACAGGGGGCGTGTCATAACCTATGCTAAGGCATTAACCACCACCTACCGTTTATCAAATATCTTAACAATATAACTTAAATAAGATAGCTAAACTAATATTAATATTTAACAAAACATAGCATGATTACATTAATAAAGAATACTGTAAAGGACCTAATTCATTATTCACAATTATGTTACGGTATTTGTTAATATAAAAAGTTTCCCAAGCGTCCAATGTGTTGGGTTTAGTTACATGTCCTGTAGGGTACGCCCCTTCTGGTTAGGTATTTATACGGTGCGTTGTCACACTGTTAGATCAGTTATAGTTTGGTTACTGTAGCCCGTGCATCACTGAGGATGGCGACATTGTCGTTGAAACGCGTTTGAGGTTAGTAAACATATTTATTGTGAGATTTTGTGTTCAGGTTTTATTTTATCTAAGTTACTTTCTCACAAGTCAAGCTCATTAGTTATTTATTTAGTACCAGGAGACCGAGCTAAAGCTCGATTATAAGCAGGGCTATGATTTCAATAATAAATATTGGATTATTGAGTTTTGAGGTTAGGCCTATAAAGGGAACTAAATAAAGGGTATATACAACATTAGGATTACCTGTAATAAAAATACAGTTTAAAGGATTAACCATAATCTCAACGCTATGCTTCAGAAATAAGTCAGGCCTAAATTAAAGTTTAATATTTCAATATCGATTTAGGCCTAGGGCCTAGTTCGCTCACGTCAATAACTATTATTGCAAATTTCCGTGAACATCGTTTAGGTTAGGCCTATAACATTAAACAACTAAATAAAGGGTATGTTTATTTAGCAGAAGTATTCGTTGCCATGGTAACTGTAAATAGATACAACATTAGGCTTACCTCTAATAAAATATATACAGTTTAAAAGAAAGCAGATGATTATTGTAATGGCATTGAAAACATTTGCATCAGCTGTGCTTTGTATTGTTTAAAATGGACAAATTTCACTTTTTAATTTAATAAAAAGACGTAGAAAACGAATTTTCCCAGACTGGTGACCATTTCCAATCGATTTCTCGTGGCCAAAAGCTCCATATAAAATCAAAAAATGAAAAATCCTTAGACGGAGATTCCAGATCCATTTAGCAGACAGACAATTATCTCTCGCTTTAGAAGATAAGATATGGAAACACTTTCATGTCCTAACAAATTTGTCCAAGTATGATTAATGACATTTTTAGGTGCTATAAGTTTTTATTCAATATTTATACTTGTTGACACTTCAATCCTTTCACCTTATAAAACCATCGCTCATGAGCCGAAAATTTTCCCCATTTCGACATACCATAACTTTAGATTTGCCCTAATTTATTTTCAAATTCCAAGCGTCACAGTATTTTTATAAATTATTTATTAACGAATTTCCAAAGAAAAGATGAGCTATTGAAGTGACTTTTATGGTGAGACCTAAGGTCGGAAGTGACCAATGATCACCGATCATGGTCCTCAAAACACGTTTCAGGTGCCATTAAAAGTTGTATATACAGGGTGTACAAAAAGTCCCGCACTGGTTTAATATTTCTTATATGAAGAAAATTTTGAAGGTAGATGTGATTGAGGGACCTACTCTATGTAAAAATAATATGTTATTAAAATTTCAAAAAATTTATCCGCCATCTTGGGTCCGCCATTTTGAATGTAACTTTGTTTTTTTTAAATGGGAAGGTGGTCATGTAATACGTTATTTCGATGTAGAATTTCAAGAGAAAACCAAGTGAAATTTGCACATCCATATCTTTAACCGAGTATAAATGGCGGCCAAAAAAAACAAAAAAATCGTGTTTTCCAATTTCGACCCATTTTGCTGTACTACTTTTTTGTTTTAATACTTATTATTATTCTTTTTGATTTCAGAATTAAATAAGCTTTCAAACAATGTGCCACGCGACGGTATTTGATTGAACGACTCGAAATCAATTTTGAAAAATAAAAATGGCTGTAACTCAAAAACAACAAAATAGTACAGCAAAATGGGGCAAAATCGGAAAACACGATTTTGGTCGCTATTTTTAATCGGTTAAAGATAAGGATGTGAAAATTTCACCGCTGTGTTTCTCTTGAAATTCTACATCGAAATGATGTATCACATGACCACCTTCCAATTTGAAAAAACAAAGTTACATTCAAAATGGCGGACCCAATATGGCGGATAATTTTTTTTAACCTTAATAAAATAGTATTTTTACATAGAGTAGGTTAATCAATCACATATAAATTCAAGTTTTCTTTACATACGAAATATTAAACCAGTGCGGGACTTTTTGTACACCCCGTATATGTGTTGGTACACTAACGGTCGCATTTTACTTCCTATTTGGTACTCGCATTGGTTCTCTAAGACGCTCGGACTAGTTCGTCAGCCAAAAAATTCAACAACCGAAAGCACGATTTTTGATCGAAGCAACTATTGTTTCGTACCAGAATGAAACGTTTTGGGATTTTATCTTAAAAATAAATATAAAAGATTATTCCGCACATTAGTCCGTTTGGTATTCCCAAACTCGATCAAAACGTAAACTATCATGTACCCAGCTCTCATTTAGCGAAGCTAATCCGTCCGCTTCGAGCGAAGCGAGGTCGAACTGGGGCTGGAGACTGAGGTGTAAACAAATTCGACTGATATATTTCGCACACGCATACAGCTATTCAGCGCCTTCGTGAGTAGAACAGTTTTCCAAATAGTTGGTTGACTGCCTAAAACACATTAACTTAATTTTAGAAATTGGCTCAATTCAAGTCAGGGTTTCAGCTGCGTGATCGAATTGTCACACATAGTAAAACTAATGGAGCACGTGCCGGGTCGCCGGAATACTACCCCCCCCGGAAAACTACCCCCCCAAGCAGGTTACTAAGTCATTTTGACGTCAGAGATCGGGGGGGCAGTTTTCCAGTCACGCACACTCAAGTTTCGATATAATGAGAATAAAAAAAAACTAGAGGACTAACCTAAACTGTTTAGTCACAGTATGTTGCCGATAACAGTATAATTGTAGGAACCTGCTTGGGGGGTAGTTTTCCTGGGGGTAGTATTCCGGCGACCCGCTTTTGCTAGGGGCGGTAGTATTCCAGTCGCGGACACGGCTCCCATATTGGTTAGTTGGCAGATTTCGTGACGTCACGTTTCACCTGGGGGGGGGGTAGTTTTCCGGGGGGTAGTATTCCGCATCCCCCACGTGCCAGAGACACAATGTCATACAACAACAACACTATAATTTCGAAACACCGAAGGACCAAACTGGCAGCCGCACCCTTGTGAACGTCATTTATAAAGATAATGACAAGGGACTCATGTTCATGGCTCGGCAGGAGGGAAAAAACGTATATGAGTAGATCGCAGCGCTCCAAGTGCCAGAGCTGTACACTACTAGCATTGAGTTTTCTGTGCGTTTCATTCTTCCGCTAGCAATTATAGGGCAGCTTCGTAAAGGCTGCAGGCGTAACCCTGACTGTAAACGTACTGAAATGCGCATGTGTGACAGTGTAAATATCAGTTGCTAAACACAGATTTTTCTCACACATTCAAAATTAACGTATAAATTATTTTTCTAGTATTCCTCAGCGAGCAACAAGTTGACGTAATGACCAGCAGAGTGCAGGCTAAACACTCGAGTAGGAACACAAATTCGGCGCGTACAAACTTCCACAAATAAAGCAGATTTTTCGTCAAAAATTATCCAAATTGATTAAAATTACTTTTATTTAAAAGGTAATTAAATTTAAAATGTGATGCGATTTTACATTTTTACTTTCTCCACCCTATACATAGTATATGGAGAAAGTATTGTTTTCGTAAAAATGTTCGAATTTGAATTGTCAGTTGAATTATCTGTTTTGGTGCTCCCAGAACCCCAAAAAAATTGTTTAGTGCAATTATATGTGTTGGTGCTCCCTGAACCCAAAAATATTTTTAGTGGAATTTTTTGTTTTGGTGCTCTCTGAACCCAAAAAAGTGTTTTTAGAGCGGTCTTTGTCTGTCAGACTGTCTGTATGTATACACGACCAGAGAGGTCACTATTGGTCCGATTTTCATGAAATTTGGTATGTAGGTACTAAACCCTAATATCTCCAGGTGTTTTTTTCATTTTTTGGAATTTTTAATTTTTAAGGGAAATTTACCCCTAAAAACCCATAAAAAACTACAAAAATGCAAATTTCTCAAAAACGGCTCTAACGATTTTGATAAAATTTTTCAGTATTTATAGTGCTTAAGATGCCAAACAAAATGACACCACCCGCTTTTATCAAAACTTCGGCGTTTTATAATTATGGGGAAATGTTTAAAAATAAACAAGTGTGTGTTGTCAATCTAGCATCGCGGCAGCGGCCGCACGGGGTAGCACTACGGTAGCGAGCACGGCCAGTAATTCAAAGGTCGCGCGATCGAATCCCGCCTGGGACAATAATTTTTTTATACGATTGACGTAGGTAGAATATTATTTTTTTGTTTTGTTCTAAAAAGTAGTAAATAAAATGATTAAAAACAATATTATTTTGACTACAGTAAGTTGGGAGAAAGTTTGTGTCAGTTAACTGATACCGTTTATTTTATATTGGCATTATGGATGAAAAAAATCGCAAATTTGGATTTTGAGGTAAGTCAAAGGACAAATTTAAGAAACTAAATGATATCAACATTTTTACTGTCCTAACCTTTAAAGTGACATATTCAGAATAATGTTCTGATCATTATAACTCCAGTAATCTTGTGACGCGTTTAACATTGCTCTTATTGGAGTTGAAATTCAAAATGGTGGTTGCGTCTACCGAGCCTTAACAATGACTTTATAACAAGTCAAATTAAATGTAGAACAGGTTCAACTGTAATGCAAATGCATCTAAAGGCATTTACACAGTCTATAATGTAATTGTTTGAAAAAATGTTAGTAAAATTTTTAAAAGTCGCTCGTAAGCACAGAACATGTACAGATAGTGCCAAGTAGCGTGAAGCGTCACTTGAGCAAGCGCTGTAACGTCTTACCCTCTCATACTCGACTGTGAGTCTTCAGTCAGTCACTACCTAAAAGTGTTGATATACAATCAACACCACTACATAGCAGACATGAATTAGGTAGGGCAGGCTGCTCTGACTGTACTCCGCCGCGAGAGGGGAAATGTGGTGGGAGCCGGCGTAGGAGACTTGCACACCCCCTCTTCGCGCTCCATCCTAATTGGCGCTATCTGTAATACAGTAGAACCGGCAACAATGGCCGGGCGGGGTGGAGTGATGTGAGTCAAATCTCCTAGCTGTTCCCCACTCTCTTGCCCTCTCAGTTCCTTCACAAGCGCTTTCTCATTTACCTTTTTTTGATGAATTGTAACTTTTTTTGTGCAAATGAAGCTTACAAGGACTTAAGCCCAAATAGTTGTCAGTTAGACCTACTTAATGCAACTACATTAATAATTGTTTTAATGAATTCTGAATGTTGTGAAACTTATTAATATTCGGACAGTGAACAAAATAAATAAAACACATTTATTACGATTTTGATATTACCTTTATTTCATAGTGAACCAAGGTTTCAACAATAACAGTGTTGTAAATAACTTATTTAAACCATAGTCCACCGTGTGAAAGTTTAAGTGAAATAAATATTAGAAACGTAACAATTTAGTTTTATTAATTTTGTTTTACTTCATTGTCCAAATGTTTATAAGTAGGTAACATAATTGGTAGGAGGGTAAGTTTCGTAAAAAAATTAACTTTTTGAAATTGTATTTATGTTTACATATTTTATTAGGTATTTAAGTATAGATTATTATTTAAAAAAATATTGTCCCTGGAACAATAATAATTTGTTGTTTCTCGACCTTATTTTATTTTTGTGGATTTTATCGTTCATCTCATTTATGTGATGAAATATCCTTATTTTAAAATAATATGCCACTATGCTTTTATGATAATGAGCTTCTTGTTCCAAAAAGTGATCTGTTGAAGGAAAAAACCTTTTCCCTATTAAATTCTAATACTTATTTATTTTAATTATGATGTAACATAGTGATTTCTTATTTTTAAATTCCTTAATTTACTAGGGGTTTATTCTCTAGTGTTAAGGAAAGTATAACAATCAATATTTTTACTACATTTTCACCCCTTAGCAGCACGAGACAAAATGTCAATCTATGATACTTTTTTTATGTATGTTGTAAAATATAAATGTACAAATTTTAAGCTCACTAACTGTTTAAGGGAAATATAACAATTAATTTTTATTGATTTAAGGGTTGTTTTAACCCTTAAATCAAAATTAATTCTATACTATGTTATTCAAGATTAGTGTAGCTTTTTATTAGTAAAACTATTTTTTCAATCGGTTCAGTAGTTCCAGAGATTATCCCCTACATACAAACAAACAAACAAAAGAATTTTACCTCTTTATAATAATAATAACCCCAAAGCTAAGATGGTAAATAATGATTTTCAAATCAAATTATTTCGTATATTTTATAACAGCAGTTATAATAAAGGATAAAAGAACTAGCAAGGCTCAGGTCTACACTTAAAAGTAAAAAAAATTAATAATTATTACTTCACAGTTTGAATCAGATGTTTTATCTGTGATTTTATTCAATTGGTTGCTATGGTAAAAAATGTAAATACATGTAATAATTCATCAGTCTAGGCTTAAGGGTGCGCTATACCACTAGAGAGAATCCTCAGCACGATGTTGAATAAATCCACTAGGAGCGCTGGCAATCAGTCTAGCAGTGAGGAGGCGGAGCTAAAGAAATGATTGACAAGGTTTGGGTTACACCTTCATGCAGACTAGACGTACAACGTAGACACAGTGGACACACACACAACTGTACTGTACTTCCTTTCCTTGTTAGCCCTACTGTTAGTAATAAATTATAACTTAGCAACGCAGCGAAGGCATTCAAAACACATGTTTAAAAATAAGGAATTGAATAACTGAATTCGTTATTTTGTTTTGTACTTAATAATACAAACAAACTGTTTACTAATGTTGCAAAGTGTTAGTTATTATTAACTTACAAAGCAATTAAATAAAGTACGAAACATGGGCTTTTGTAACACTTGCCGAAACGTTCGACTTTATTAATTATTGTTCTGAGTAAAAAAATCACTTTTTAACTATAAGTGCACGTTCTGTTGACAATAATATTTTTAAAACATAGGCCTACCTACACATCTGTAGGTATCTATAATATTCAAATAGTCATTTAATTTATACTATGAAATGTCTGCATATTAATAGTGTCGGTTTTTATAAAATTTGATGTATAATAATTTGGCTATAATAGTACAATAATTTACAACAATTAGTTATATGATTATGACACTTAAGATCGATCTTTCAATCCAAATTAAACCCTGGTTTTTATCATAAAAATTATATACTGTATGTATATATTTTGTTACAAAAACAAGAAAAGAAAAAAACCTTAAAATTAACATCATATCACATCCAGAATTCGATTTAAAATTAATTTTCTGTAAGTTTCTTTAGAAAAATGCCTTGCAAAATTACCTGAACTTGCATTTTCTTGTTAGGTTAATTTGAATAATTCTGGTAAAGTGCATCCTCCTATTTCATTAATTTTTTAATTTGTATTTGAGCCCCAGTACAACACTCATGTTTTTAGAAAGGAGTAAATTTACCTAACTTGAAGATAAGCATAGCCAATAGGCCCTAAGGCCTACTTTAAATTCGGAATCTAGGAACAAATAGGTATAGCTATAGGCCTATTTTGAAATAAATAATTAACTTACTCATTTTTCATTTTGATGAGAAAAAAAACATTATTATTTATGCAATATGAAAATTATTATTTGTACATACAAAAGTTATTATTTACTCATAAATAACTTATAATGTTCACATTAAAATCATTATTGACGCATACAAAGTTATAATTTTCACATAAAAATCATTATTTACACATAAAAAGTTATTATTTGCACATAGAAATCATTATTTACTTACTTAATCATATTTTATTATTTACCCACAAAAAACTTATTCTTCTGTATTTACACATAAATAAGTTAGTATTTTATCCACAAACAGTTTAAAAAATATTGTTTACAAACAAACAATAATTATAAAAGTTATTTACACAGAAAAAAAATATTTACACAAACAAAATCATTATTTAGGCTTAAATATACTATGTGTTTACACATACAAAAGTTATTATTTATCCACTAACAGTTACAAAAAATATTGTTTACACACAAACAATACAGTAATTATAAAAGTTATTTACACAGAAAAAAAAATATTTACACATACAAAATCATTATTTGTAGGTACATAAAATGTTATTATTTACACAGACATAATATTATTATTCACATAAAAAGTTCTCATTTACAAACAAAATACTAATTATTTAGAAATATAAATAACTATTATTTTCAAATATACAACAACAAGAAATCTGTTTACAAAATATATAGTTATTTGAAAATCTTTTTTTTTCACTCGTTTTTTCAACGTTTCCACTCCCGTATGGGTAATCCCCTTGGGTATCTAGGGTCAACCAGTTCCGGAAGCATACACTCATTATGAAATGAAACCAATTGTCTTTTCATTTTAGTCTCCCAGAACTCGTCGTCCTTATTTACCCTTTCAATGGATAACCCTTGTGGAGTCCATACAATAAATAAACAAAATGTACGCTTCGTTATATGAAGCTGTCCTTGTATTTGATAAAAATATAAGTGGTTTCTTTTTAAAACTAGCTCTTCCTGATGATCAACTTCACAGAAATTTATTATTTTGGCCTTAGTCGCCTCCAGTGGTGACATATTTCGTGCACTTACAGGACACTTCACTTCGACAATCCCCTTATCTCCCAAAATTCCGTCTGGTGTTGCAGTTAAAAAGGACAGGTTGCTGTCGATAAATAATATGCATTCATCAATTTTGGTGCCGATACGCTCTTCAACCCCCTGTTTTGCAGTTTTTCATTTTCAATGCCATATTTTGTAGCGGCATTGCCATTGAATTGGATGTACAGTAGATAATGAATTGTTTTTTTTTTCACGACGTGGATTTACGCATTTTGCAGATTTTACCAAAATTTGATGCTGTAAGTCTACACCTTCTCTCTCAACCACAACTCACTTTGGCTTTGGCCCCGAGATTCTTGTTCAATCCTTTCACGGCGAACGTCATTGATATTTATTGACTCCAGGAAGTCCATTTTATTCTGCTCATAAATGTCCGGCTCCATGTCCAGCTCAGCACATTCAACAGATCCATAGTCTTTGTCTGCAGATGTCCCGTGTCTTTTGTCCCACTTTTTCTTAAAACATGATCTTGTTTTTCTAACAGATTTTCTATTCTGTTTTCTAGTGAGAATTTTTTTAGAATAGATCCCTAGGCTGTGGCCAACAGTTATTTTTTTTATGAATACAGCCTCGTTTACTGCTATGGCCGAGAGTTCACTTCGTACAGTGTAGCTTTCTCTTTGAGCAAAGTTTACTCTTTTTTTTCTCCAACAAACTTACATAGTCTTGCATTAAAACTTTCGGCTATGTTTGAAGTAACGCACTCCAAGATGCTGTCGGTATAATTTGTTAAAAAGTTATTGGCTGCCATAATTTCTGGCCATACCCCGCTGAGATACGTTTTGTCCCTGCTCTGGCGCAAATGCAACAAAAAATTGTAAATTGAATGATAGCTTACCTATTGACACAATGCGGTGGAACTGTCAAAGTAACGACGTCTGGATGTTCTGCTCTTTGCAAAGGCTCTACCTCGCGCTGTGGGAGGTTTTGTCTAAAATAATTTTTTTTTAATGTAATAGTATAATTTTGTTTTAGTTCGAATTTTTGACACTTTCAAAATAGCTTTACCTTATATAGGTTGTCCGTATTTCTAAGAAAATAGTACATTCAATGATAGCTTATATATTGACACAACTGTCGAGATAGTGGCGTTTGTGTTTTTGTTACGTTAACGGTTTTCAAGTTATATCCCTTTAAAAATTTGTAATAACCGCTATTTTGCACTTGTAAATTGTAACATATAAAACGCTTTTTATATCAAATTCGAACCCAATGTCTTATTTATCTATTTCTGAGTTTTTGTAAACAAACTAAATGACAAATTGCGACTAAACTAAGCCGAATTTGAAAAAAATTTAAGGAAAATTTTTAATTTATTTCAACGTATATCAGGCTTTTTGTGACATCCTGTGTACTAATCCAAATCACATTTGTTTCTTTGTACTCCTTTACAAGGCTGAAGAATATACATAACTTAATGGATTTAAAAAAAATTATAACATTAGTTTGTCATTTTGTTTTGCACTAGTCATGTACAAAACAACTTTTACTTTTTATTAAAATTCACAAAGCAATTAAATAAAGTGGGAAATGTGATGTATAAGTGTAGCTTATATTACCTTTTCAAACCCCAATTAGGTCTACGTTATTGTCCGATTTATAAAATACGCAAGTTTAATTAGTTATTTAAAATAATTTAATTTTGCCTCTCAAAATATGTACAGATAGATCTAGTTGTAAAATATTTCAGTCGAAATATCAGTCGAGACAATTAACGTTTTGCACAAACAATTTTTAGCCCGACCTGTCTATAGATATAGGCTACTGAAGTCTTCAGATATTACGCACTGGATGCTCGCAAATGTCGGGACGGGAAGACAGACAAAGTGGGAGGAGTCAACATTGAAAAGACTTGCGCTAGCCTGTTTCACTGAATTGACGCACTACCGCGCCACTTTCCAGTAGCAAGAATATCGCTTGCAAGCACTTGCATGATTGCAAAGTACTGCCTTATTTTTTATTTTATCTATATTCTTTCAACTGCAACATTATCAGAAAACTTCAATGTACAATTTGTAGGACATAAAATGTGTTCAAACGACTTCATGTTTCCAAGTAACTCAACTGAAAATCAGGTTTTTCGCCTACTTATAAGCTAATTATCTTTAAGTAAAATAGATAATTTCCATTGTTTAGCACCTACAAATTATAGTTTAGATGTTCGTTAACAACTTCCCGCAAATTTCAAAACATTATCTTCAAAATTGAATGAATGATTTCTAAGATTGCAGAGGGCTGCATAGGTCTGTCTCTTCCTGGTATGGCGCACCCTTAACCTAAGATTTTTTTTAGACTAAATTTACAAATATTGAAATAAAAAAGGCTTTTATCAAAATGAATTCTGGCCTATGTTTACTCAGGGATAATGTAGCATTTTATTAGTAAAACTATTTTTTCAATCGGTTCAGTAGTTCCAGAGATTAACCCCTACATACAAACAAAACAAAAAAAACAAATTTCACCTCTTTATAATCTATACTTATAAAAGCCAAATACAATTGACTCATTGACTCACTGACTCATCACAGTTTCTCCAAAACCACGAGGCCTACAAACATGAAATTTGGCACTAATACTCTTTATAGGCTCTAGACACGCACTAAGAAAGGGTTCAACAAATTCGAAATTTTAGGGGGGGTTTTGGGGGGTCAAAGTTACTAAATCACGATTTATCAAAACCTACCGAACTGATTGGAATGAAATTTGGTATGTAGCTTCCTCTAGGGTCATAGATGCTCGCTAAGAAAGGGTTTAAAAAAATTGATATTTAGGGGAGGTTTGGAGGGTCAAAGTTACTACAAAAAACTACTAAAAGGATTTGGACGAAATTTGGTATGTAGCTTCCCCTAGGGCAATAGGTGCTCACTAAGAAAGGTTTTCAAAAAATTCGAAACTTTAGGGGGTTTGGGGGGTCAAAGTTACAAAATCACGATTTCTCTAAAACCATCGAATGGATTGGAATGAAATTTGGTATGTAGCTTCTCCTAGGGCCTTAGGTGCTCGCTAAAAAAGTTTTTCAAAAAATTCGAAATTTTAGGGGAGGTTTGGGGGTCAAAGTTACTACAAAAAACTATCGAACGGATAGGAATGAAATTTGGTATGTAGCTTCCTCTAGGGCCCTAGGTACTCGCTAAGAAAGGGTTTAAAAAAATTCGAAATTTTAGGGGATATTTGGGGGTCAAAGTTACTACAAAAAACTATCGAACGAATTGGAATGAAATTTAGTATGTAGCTTCCTCTAGAGCCCTAGGTGATCGCTAAGAAAGAGTTTTAAAAAATTCGTAATTTTAGGGGGGTTGGGGGGGGTCAAAGTTACAACAAAAAACTATCGAACGGATTGGAATGTAATTTGGTATGTAGCTTCATCTAAGGCCCTAGGTACTCGCTAAGAAAGGGTTTAAAAAATCGAAATTGTAGGGGAGGTTTGGAGGAAGGGTCAAAGCTACTAATATCCCCGTAGAAATACATAGTGTAATATATTTATTGATATAATTTATTTTTTGTTAATATATATTTAACTTTGATTTGTCTATCCGTGCAAAGCCGGGTCGGGCCAGCTAGTATTAGTATAGATACTTAATGATGAAAAGTTATCGGAGGGCTAACTGTTTTATCCGCTTCTTTCACGCTGCAACCAAAGACCACACAACAAGGCATTATAACATACAAAAATAACAAAAAAGAAACTTCAATAACAAAAACTAAACAAGGAGTAACATAAACACACGTGGAGAGTTCTGATGTAACGTGGTAGGTGTAGGTTAAGTGTTTTAAATAGCGGCAGAATGTTATTGAGGGCAAAGGAGTGGGGGTTAGAGAGCGGGAGTTGACTCACATCCTCTTACCCTATGCCGCTTCTATTCTATTCAATGTTCTGTGCTCGTAAGACAATTTATTTTACATTGTAGGCCTACTACGCGTTTTGTCGCGACCTTTTAAATGTATATGTTTTAAAGTTTGGCCTAGTACAAAAGTGAATTTGTAAGTTGAGTTTAATTGAATTTATAGTGAAAATTTAATAGGATACATTTTTTTCTGTTCTTTTCTTTTAAATTTTGCTTTTATGATAATTTCTTAAATTAATTTACAAAACAGAAAAGCAAATATATGTTTCCGACATGTGCACTGTATAAAATGTACGTAACAGATATTTCACAGAAAACTCGTTATCTGTTTGGCCGCTGCAAAAGATTTTACAGTTTAAAATCACAGTTATCACAGTTATATTTTTTTAAATTTATTTCATAAAACAAATTTTACATAAAAGTTACTATACAAAATATACACCTATGAATTAGAGTCCACATAGCCACGAGGCCTATTTGTGCGTGGACACGAGTCGTGCACAACATAACTTTACAATTATACCTAGCAGTTCAGTGAACAGTAGACCTCGCTCGTTGAAATAACAAATGTGGTTTTGAGCTTAGGTTAAAAATAGTGTGCCAGTAAGGAAGTAAGCAGAAGGTTTAGCCAGTGAAACATTATTTTGCAATTCCCGCGAATCCGGGGTTTCTAGTTCTCGTTTTTTCTTTTCTTGAGCTTTGACTGCTAAAGATTTTCTTAGGAGGCATTGCGTTTTATTTAGGTTAATAATGCGTAAAGTAGCTAAAAGTATCGCGTTATTGAGGGAAAACATAAAATTTAATATTTACATACTTAAATAACTAAAACTTAACAATGTATTTACAGTTCCAAATCATATTCCAATATTAGAAATAATGAAAACAAACGATGTTAAAGCGTCGTGATAGTGATCTCAACCCATGTACCAACACTTCCCACAATGTCCAACGGTCAATTTTTGTATGTCCTTTATCGTAGCGAGGTTTCATTTGTTTCATCTCATTTTGTAATTCAAGTATAGCTAAGTCAAATACTTTTATGAAATAATAATTTACAAGTATACAGTTAAATTATTCTTTGATTTATTCTCTACACTTTCTTATAATAATATGCCAATTTTGTGCAAAGGATATATTCCTAAATTACTATTCAAAAAATAGGCCTAGTTTTGTTAGCAGTCTTGTAGTAGGAACATTAAAAATGGTGTTTTCAAAATAAGAAATTTTAAATTGATAAATATTTTTATACAGTTCTATTTATAACTAAATTGCGAAACTTTTTTACATTTTATTTATGAAAGAAATTACATCAAATTTTTACTACTTTTTATGTAGGCCTAAAGTTGAACTTTTTCCTTTTGTTACTGAACATGTTTGTTTCTTGAGCTAATAAGTTACTTAATTTTACGTCAATCATTTTTTTACAGGCCTATATGAATTCTTTGAATCTGTATCTACAAAAAAGCTATGGAATACTTTTGAATTGGTTTAGAATAAACGTATAAAAACATGGTTAAAATACAAAAACTTGGACGATTTTCAACAATTTTGAAGTTTACGGCCATTTTGTGAGCTTCCGATAGAGACACGGAAAAAATCAAAAATACAATTTTGTTAAAAATCAAATTTGCTACCACCAAATGTTATTAATTTTTAAATTCGACTTACGGTTAAGCCACAAACTGGCTTTGGAAAAAAGCTTACACTGAGAGAAATGGTCCAGCCGCCATTTTTATTTTATTTAAGAGGTTAAAATGAAAATGGAAAAAACTGTACCTATACATCGCTCGGCTTAGGAATAAGGCACATTCATGAAAAAAATCATCAAAATCGGTTAAGGCGTAAAATAATAATGTACCCTCGAATAAAATGGCCGTATCGTCCGTCAATAGGTTCCCATCGATATTGATTTTAGACAAATTATTTATATAAATCAAAAACAGAATAGGTAAAAAAGTTGATCCCTGGATGACACCATAGTCCACAGGCTGAGGTTCACCATTTACTCCACACATTGACCGAAGTTAAGTCCATCACTGGTATTTGCTTGTGACCAATTATTATTTCTGCATGTGACGTACCATGAATACTGTGGAATGGCAAGGGAGTGGAGAGGCGGGCCAACAAGGATCAAGGTCAAGCAAATATGCATCTTTTTTTAAATTAGATCAAATTTAAATTTAACAGTATCAGTAAATCAGTGATTTTTTTTAGAAATCAACAAGTCATGATTTATTTATTTTAAGTACAGGCAACCATATTAAGGCATATTATTGTAAATCACTCTTCCTGTTAAAAAACAAACTTCTCAATATCTTAAAAATCGAGTAAGTGATAGGAGAAGCGAAATTCCCATAAAAACAAAAACTCATAGAAAATATTAAAAACAAAAATTTTTTTGTCTTTTTGGCAACATTCAATTTACAATCGATCGAAATAACAATAGATGGCTTTGAAAGCTTTGATGGAGTTAGTTAATGAAACCGAAATTCTATAGCCCTATCATGTCGTACGTACAACATTTACCATAATAAAGATCAGTTAAATCAAACATATAAAGAAGGTGTTAAACCCGCTGCAACTCCAGAAATAGATAAGATATTCCGTTCAAATTTGGTATAAGCGTTTTGTATGTTAACGATTTACAAATGTACCAAATACGAAGAATTTATTGTAACTATTTTCAAAAAGGATGGCTGTAACACATGTTTAAAAGAGGAATACCTTGAAAACTGCTAACGTAACAAAGTACGTACTAGAGTCAAAATATTTTTCTTTTTTAACGACAGACAAAATGGCTTTTATTTCGTTTCTGTAGGTCAAAAGATAACCGAGTTTATTGACACAAAAAAAAACTAAAATCATATTACAACTGAAATAATTTAAAAAAAAAAAATTTGGTTTTATGCTAGTTTTTGATGTTGTAGTCAATTACCAAGAAATTGTGTTTTCAGTTTTTCTCTTGATAACTGGATTTCGAGATATTCCAGTTTAAAAATTTGTATCGGCCGCCATTTTGAAAATCATAAACATGTGAAAAAAACTAAAATGTGAATTTCGACTAAATCAAGCCGAATTTACAAAAAGGTACTGAACATTTTTTAATTTATTTCAATGTATACAATCCGATGCTGTTTATTTAACCCACTAAGGTTTTCTGTGACACCCTGTATATCCAAGAGTACAACAGCCATACCAACAGTAAACTACAAAATAAATATTGAACAAGTTAACCTTCAGAGATAATGCGAACTGTATACAGTATATAGTAACCCAAACGTCCTCACCTAAGTCGTTTAGTCTAGCATCGACAGCTGGTCAGTACGCACGTAGGCCTACTCTAGTGAAATGTTGTTTATAGTACTATGTGTTTCGGTGTTAACGCTTGTTTATCTTTGGTTTTATGTGTACAACAGCCGTATACGTCGAATGACAGCGCACATACCTGGACCGAAACCGTTACCTGTAATCGGGACACTGCACTGTGGATTCAATAAAACAGGTAAAATAGTGATAGATTGTTGACCGCGTTACACAGATACAAACATTTTGAGCGAAGGGGTTTTTTTTTTACTTTTTTAACAGGGGTTTCCCAAGTTAAGCATTCAAAATTCCATTAAACTTGTCGGGTATATTATTAGGTTTTTTTTCCAAGAATGTAATTTTAAAACCAACATCTAAGAAATGCTTACCGCTTTTGTACAACAAATTAGTAACTGAAGCAAATGCTAGCATAGACTAACTACGAAGCAAAACTACCGCAACTGTAGCGTATTAATTTATTAATACAAGTAATTTGTAATGCTTTGTAAAATTATTTCCTTGAAACTAGTTATTGGTGACATTATCTATATTAATCAAATTTAAAATAATTACAATTAATTATTGAGTAGTCCTACTATTTTATATCGGGGTTGGGTCGTCTTAAAAAAAAACTTTAAGGGTGTGCAATATCAGGACGTAACAGTTTCATTATTCATTATTCATCAGCTGTTATTTACTTCAAGCTTCTTTTTGTACATCAAAAATAATATTTAACAGGTCGTATTATACATCAGTTTACTTGTGTCATTTAGTGACAATTTTATATATATAGGCTAGTCCATTACTCTATGACTTATATCAATCACGAAAAAAATACATAATACGTAATACATAATACATAAAAAAATACATGTATCAACCATGCATAGAGCCATGGTTTCCTTCTGCAAAAATACAGGCAGAAAAAAATATTTATTCACAAATCCAAAAACTAAGAAAATTTGTTTAGGAAATTTTCTCTATAATATTATGAAGTTAAAAAAAAACTAATTTTGTATGTTGAAATTTCTACACGTTTTTGAATACGTAGGCTACAAGTATTTTTTTTTTTTTAATTGCGCTCACTTTTACAATTTTTTTAAATAAAAAACATTTTTTGAGATTGAAATTTTTAATAGTTTCTTTTAAAGAACCTTTTTGAAGTGATAACTTCTATTGGCCCGTTGGGCACTTTCGACTTGGCTATGTTTTCGAAATCTCGCGTCACGCCAGATTTCTCGCGAGATCTCGCGTCACGCTTTTGTTTAGACACAAGTCAGATCGTGGAGAGGGAATATTATTAATACATTATTTACATTTATTAGCATAGCAATCAAATTAACACATAAGAATTAGTTAATATAATATAACAGCTGATTTCGCCCATCATCTGTAATTCTTAAACAAAACCCAGCGTAGATTATATTTTGGGGTTATGTTTACAACTTCAACCATTAAAATTTCTTGTGATGTTAATTTTCTTATATATTAGTTATACAACTAATGTAGGCTTCTATAACTATAAGTTATATGGGCTTCTACACGTTATAAGATTTGCTTTGGGGTTATAAACTGTATATAAAACTAACCTTTGATCATCAATATATTCGTTTATACAAATTTAAAGAAGGATACCTACTGTTTAACTTCGCAAACATTCGTACATCTTTGTATAACATATTTGATTATTAATTTCTTTACTGTAATATTAACAACTTCTAAATCATTTGATCTATCAATATGAAATAAAAGGTAACTAAAAGATAATATTTTTACCTTTCTTTAAATAATAACGGATATAAATAAACAATTTGAACAAATAGGCCTACAGTTTTATAATCCTTATAATTGTACACATTTACCGAGTTAAAAATCCCCGTAGTCATAGAAGTTATCACTTCCAACGTGTGGTCTTAAGCACACCCAGTTAATTTTTTTTACATTTTGTGTATTTTAAATTTATATACACAATATAAATTCGTTTTCCAGATATCCGTCATTTTGTATTTAAAAAAAAATTATATTTAGAGTACGGTTTGACTGATTGAGTTCAAACTTGGCATTAAGTTTAACCTAATAATGATCTATCTCAAGTAAAATAATCGATTCTATCTAAATATGCGTTTTAAAATGGCGGCTGTAAACGATTAAATCTAATCATGCGTTTCAAAATGGCGGCTGTTTAAAAATTTCAAACCTAAATTACTCCAAAACCGTAAATTTTAACCAAAAATGTCAAGACACCTTTTTTGTAGCCCTTTTGATTCCCTATCGGATGGTGTAACTGTCAAAACAATCGGATGAAGGATAACCGTTAAATTATGTGTACTAATTGGTTTGTTCAACCCGGCATCCTATACCAACACAGTAAATACTACAATATTGTATGGACTTTTGTTGTCATTACCTTTTAACTTAGCTATTATCCTTCATCCGATTGTTTTGATAGTTACACCATCCGATAGGGAATCAAAAGGGCTACAAAAAAGGTGCCTTGACATTTTTCGTTAAAATGTACGGTTTTGGAGTAATTAAGGTTTGAAATTTTCAAACAGCCGCCATTTTAAAACGCATGATTAGATTTAATCGTTTATATTTCTTGAGGTATATCATTGTCAGGTGAAACGTCATGCCAAGTTTGAACTCAATCAGTCAAACCGTTCTCTAGATATGAATTATTTTGTACAAAAAACAAAATGGCGGATACCTAGGAAACTAAGCGTTTTAGGACCTATGTTTATTGGAAGTTTTGTTCTTGTTTTGACCAAAGGAACAATTTGTGGAAGTCTGGAAACATAATTTGGGAACACCCTGTATAAACGGAAAGTTAACAGCTGACGTTTTTTGGGAGCTACTTTAGCAACTCAATGCATGTATTGAAAACAGGTGTTTTCGAAGCAGTATGACGAAAAATCCTTTTTATTGATCTTATTAACCGTACTACTATGCCTTTGGGGGTTTTCGATATGGTAAATGAGCCTACAATTAATTATAGGCTAAGAAGTATGAATATATATAGTGCCTAATATTTTCCTGTGAAAAAGAGAAATGCGCATACGTACAATTGTATTGTTTGAATCAGTCGTTTTAAAAGTCTAATGCAAGTTTTGTTTATTTGGTTATCTTTGTGGTTATTTTTAAGTATAGTTTGTGTTACTTTTGTAAATTTAAATAACTTGTATTTGTTTTTGCTTATATGTACAGTTATCAAATGGTATTATACCAAATGTTCAGGGTCTTAAGACAATTGCTCTCTTAACGCTAGTCAGAAAGGTAAAACCTTCAAATGTTTATTTTGGCGTTTAGGTCAAATTTGTGTTTTTTCAATGTTTTTACTTTCTCCACCCTATACGTAGTATATGGAGAAAGTATTGTTTTCGTAAAAATGTTCGAATTTGAATTTTCAGTTGAATTATCTGTTTTGGTTCTCCCAGAACCCCAAAAAATGGTTTAGTGCAATTATCTGTGTTGGTGCTCCCTGAACCCAAAAATATTTTTAGTGGAATTTTTTGTTTTGGTGCTCCCTGAACCCTAAAAAGTGTTTTTAGAGTGGTGTCTGTCTGTCAGTCTGTCAGTATGTATACACGACCAGAAAGGACACTATTGGTCCGATTTTCATGAAATTTGGTATGTAGGTACTAAACCCTAATATCTCCAGGCGTTTTTTTTTTTCATTTTTTGGAGTTTTTAATTTTTAAGGGTAATTTACCCCTAAAAACCCATAAAAAACGACAAAAATGCAAATTTCTCAAAAACGGCTCTAACGATTTTGATCAAATTTTCAGTATTTAAAATGATCAAATTTTCAGTAAACAAAATGACACCACCCGCTTTTATCAAAACTTCGGCGTTTTATAATTATGGGGAAATGTTTAAAAATAAAATGTTTATGTTGTCAATCTAGCATCGCGGCGGCGGCCGCACGGGGTTTGTTTGTTTGTTTGTTTTTTCGCCTTTATTTGGGCGCAGTCGAGGCTATGAAGCCCCTTCTACTGAACCCATCAACAAAATACATAAATAATTACAAAATTTATAACAAAATTATAATAAAGACAATAATAACAAAATTATAAATATAACAAAATTATAAATATAAAGAATAATATAAACTAACATGACTCATGCTACAAATAAAATAGGTAAATCATAAATAAAATATCCACGAAATACACACATACATACACATGCCTACATACATACACATGCCTACATCCATACATACACACACAATAGATACTATACATACTTTACATACAATATATATCTATAAAACTACGCAAATTTTTAATGAAATAACTTTAATTTTTAATAACAAAGAAAAACTTTAAATTTAAATTACAAAACTAAAAACAACCACAAACTTCAGTGCCTCGATGAATGTAAAAGACCAGTAATAAAGAAATTATTTTATACAACATGAAAATATTCATATTACATAAAATTAATTGGAGTAAATCAAAACGGGGTAGCACCATGGTAGCGATCACGGCCAGTAATTCAAAGGTCGCATGATCGAATCTAGCCTAGGACAATAATTTTTTTATACGATTGACGTAGGTAGAATATTATTTTTTTGTTTTGTTCTAAAAAGTAATAAATAAAATGATTGAAA
>JAGFPH010011035.1:8302-19212 GCA_018207615.1 Philaenus spumarius
GAGGAAGCACACTGTCCATTTCAGAGGTATCACCAAGTAAACTATTTGAACACAACTTACGAAATGAGGAAGCACAATGGCCATTTCAGATTTATTACCAAGTAAACTATACACTCTGCTATATTCTCATGTGTAGGCTACTATATATAGTAGAGGGTGAAGGTAAAGTCCGATTCAACCCCCCGCAATTTTTAGACGAGGCACGCATATACAAGTTTACACTTCAGTAATGTTACTGTAAACTTTTGGCCCAGAAACAATACCCAACAGTCCTGGTAGGGAGTTATGAAACACCCTGTATATAGGGCTACATTTATGTCCTTGCGTGTCGAAGCCTCGGAGGACCTTCATGTTTTACCTTTCGTGATGAAACTTTGATTGAATAATGTCCGTAAGGCATTTCATTTTCCATTTTAGTTTGGTGTCATTAAATAGATATTTTGGAGTTTACACAACATGGCATTTAACATTTTTTAAATTAAAATTTTGTACTGAGACATTTTAGAAACAATATTCTGTTCAGATCGTAGGAACTCTGCAATACGGTTTTATCATTCCAAAGTAGGGCCTATTTATTAAAATGTTGACAATTTACAAGTTATATAATAATTCGACCACGCAGCTGAATCGCTGACGTTTGTTGAGCACATTTAAAAAATTAGGTTTATAGACCTATGTTTTAGTGTTTCATCCAACAATTTGGGAAATAGGTCTATTTCACGACGGTGCTGAATAGCTGCAAAATGGTTCGCACGCCATTTCGCATATTGGGAGTATCTTCAATACACAATGCAATGCGTGCTTCGCACGCCATTCAGCATATTGGGAGTATCTTCAATACACAAGACATTGCGTGCTTTGGACTACATTCCGCATATTGGGAGTATCTTCAATACACTATGCATTGCGTGCTTCGCACGCCAACCCCACGGTAAAATCCACCGCATGGCTTTGAACCGGTACTTTTACTATGGTATTTTACGTTTTGATCGATTTTGGGGGAACCAAACGAGCCATAAGGTCGCGTAAACAAACGAAATGTGCAGAATAACATCCTACATTTATATTTGTAGAAAAAACTCAAAAACAAATTCATTGTCGTAGGACAAATCTAAAAAAAATAGTAACTTCCTGTCAAAAAATGTACTTCCGATTGTTGGATTTTTCGGCTAACGAACTCTTCCGAGCGACGTGAGACAGCCAACATGTGTACCAAATTTGAACTAAATCGGACTTAAAATGCGGCCGCTAGAGTGCGAACACATATATACATATTTATGTACATATGATTTTTAATGACACCCCAAAACGTGTTCTGTGGATCATGATCGGTGCTCATTTGCTACTCCCGACCTTGGGTCTTACCATAAGGGTCACTGCAATAGCTCAACTTTCCTATGGAAAACCAGAGTTGTCAACTGTACATATTATTAGTGGATTAAAAGAGCGAGTATTTCTACTTGGGACAACACGTAATAATTTTATTCCAACTAGTTAAGTAGAACGCAAAATGTTTGGAGATATTTCTTTGCCGATCGAATTCTCTGACGGAACCACTTCAGCCATTTTTACAGCAATCTCCTTTTTATATTTAACATAACCATTTTTGTTTTCTTAACATCTTTTCTTTATACCAGTTTGGTTAGTAAAAATTTGTCCAAAAAAGATTTTTTTAGAATTAAAGTTTACAACTGTTCTAATTTGTTAAATTAATTACTTTTGCTTAATAAACCAGGCGTTTTAGAGAAAGAAAAACTGAAAACCCTATCAGAATAACTGAATTGATATGATTATCTTACTAATTGTATTTTGACTTAAACGTTTTTACGAAATTAACATTTGGTCAGAATTATACCACTAAATATCTGTTTTTATTAAATTGCCTTTTGCCTTTCAATTAAAATATTAGGCCTACTGTCTTATTATTATTGTTTTTTCTTTTTTTTAGGTATATGGTCGTACTACTTATATAGCCTAATATGATATATTTATATAGTACTAGGAGAAACCCCTGCGTGTTCGGCACGCCAACCACGTTGGAACCTTCTATAATATGTTATGTTTTCTTTATAATAAAGGTGTAGGATTAATAATAACCTCAAAGCTAAGATGATAAATAATAATGTTAAATGTCCAAATCAAATTATTTCGTTTATTTTATAACAGCAGTTATAATAAAGGTTAAAAGAACCAGAAAATCTCAGGTCTACACTTAAACACAAACCTAATCTAAAAAGTTAGAAATACAACATAATTGTTTCAAATTTTGAAATCAGCAGCAAATAATAACATTCTAATTATTATTTATTACGGCGCCCCAACTGCAGTAAACAACAGATGGCGCCGTTTAAAAAACCAAACTTAATGTTAGAAATACAAATAAACTGTTTCCAAGTTTGAAATCAGCTGTTGATGGAAATATCAGCTGTTACTGTATCAACACTAGTCGCATTCAAGTATTATTTATTAAAGCGCTCCCATTGCTGTAAGATATTTAGTATAGTTTGTGTTGTTTCAACGTACAACAGAAGGCGCCGTTTAAAAAAAAGGTATATAAAAACTCGCGTCTAGCCGAATGGAACGTTGTGTCAAAATTTCAAAGCAATCGGTGAAGAATTTTCGGAGATTTAATATTTTGAACAAACGAAAATTTACATTTTTATTTGTACAGATTACTTGGCCGACTAATCATGTTAACAGTCAATAATTGACAGCTGTTTCGCTTATCTGTCAGGCATCATCAGAACAATCACCTAGAACCTATTGAAGGACCAAACTCACTTAGCGGGAAACATAAGTCCTGGTATTATTTTATTTGCTGACGATACAAGTACAGTTGTTTAAGCAACACATTTGAAGGACCTAGCTGACTTGACTGAAAGGACTATGAACGAACTTTCTGTGGTTTGTTGCAAATGGGTTAAAGCTGAATGGTAAAAAAACTCAAATCATAAAATTTCAATCTCGGTAGAGTAGACAGCCAAAAGAAATGAAGGTCAGTTTTGAAGGTGTAAAGCAAAATTCCATAGATATAAGAAAATTTTTGGGACTTTATATTGACTAAAATTTGAACTGAAAGCCTTTTTTTAAGATACTTTCAAAAAAGTTGAATACTTCATGCTTCCAAATGTCGGTATTGATAAAATACAATGTTTTAAAAACCAGATTAATGATTTACCATGGCAGTTTTTGCTCTGTCATGCAATATGGAATTTTGCTTTGGAGAGGTGAACAGGATTAATTTCAATTTTTAAATTCAGAAAAGGTTTGTCCGTTGCATGTATGGTTTGAGTCAAACTAGTTCATGCAAAACAATTTTTAGTGAGAGGAGACTGTTGACACTTCCATCTTTGTATATTTTGAAATGCCTATTAATATGGCAAAATGAATATGCCTATTAATATGATTATACAAAATGTTCATTAATATGGGACTAGAAACAAAATAAACTTCCAACTACCTAAACATCGCCCTAATATATGAAAGAGAAGTGAATATATGGGCAAAAAAATGTTCAATAAGCTTCCTCTGCACATTAAGGAAATTAAAAATGTTTGTTTTTTTTTTTAATGTGGAAAAGAGTTTTTGATGGACAGAGCTTACTATAATGTTAAAGAATTTTTAAATGATAATGTGATGTTTTAAATTTGTAATTAGGTTAGTGTAAATTAGCTTTAAGGCACTCTAAATATTAGGGGTACCTGTTTTTATATTTTATATATTTTGTTTTGTTGACAATGTTACCTGTTTTTATAGCTATATTATAAAATGTATAATGTAACAGTAAAAAAATAAAATAATAATTGTTTGACCTGATACATAAGATATCCCTACCTATAGCTACCAAACAACATAAAAGTGGACAGTAACGTACTGTGATGTTAAATATTATATAGTATGTTAAATGGTTTTGACAATTAAGATTACAGTCTGTCGGCTAAATGTGTGTTACAACAATGTTTCAATTAGTGTTTTAATTGTTCTGATGATGCCTGACAGATAGGAGAAACAGCTGTCAACTATTGACTGTTAACTTACTGCTTAGGCAAGTTATTGTGTATAAATATATCAAATTACTTTATCTTTACCACTAGATTTAATTTAAAGCTGACTGTATGATTAATATTTTTCAAAATATGTTCAAAAGGATGGTATGATTAAACTTTAGATTAAGTTGTGAAACAGTTATGCTTTAATTACCAACCCACTACAACAGTAAAAGCTATAATAATTGCTGCAATAAATTGGTTAGTAATTTAATAGTCTCAATTTTTACAATAGGCCTATTAAAATATATTAAAATACAGTGTTTATTGTGACGGAGCACTCTCTAGGCACTTTCATAGTAACATTTTAAAATACAAGTTAAAATCCGTTTGCCCTATTTTTCTAAAAAAAAAGTAGCTCGTTATTGAAGCTAAAAAGTCTCTTCTTCCATTTATGCAGTAAACTTCTTACCGTTCATAAAATACTATAATTTTTGAAAAGCTTTAACAAAATCCAAAAAACTTCATCAACAAAATTACAATTGGTGTGAATCGAACAAATTTCCAAAATGAAGTTTATATGTTTTAGGGTTTCAACCAACTATTTGGGAAATTGGACTACTCACGACGGTGCTGAATAGCTGCCTCTGTGTACGAAATATATTAGTAGATTTGTTTGCGCCTAAGCCTTCAGCTTCGACTCAATCGCTCCTTGGTTCCACTCGCAGCGGAAAAATTAGCTTTGCGTGCTTCTACCTCGACCTTGTGGCCTAGGGTTATGAACTTCGCTTCGCTCGCAGCGTACAAACTCGGCCATCGACCTCGGATCAGAAGATGCTCTCAAGGTAAAATTCACAACTCGGATTTTAACCGGGTACTTTTATGGTATTTTACGTTTCGATCGATTTTGCGGGAACCAAGCGAGAAATAAGGCCGTGTAAAAAACGAAATGTGCAGAATAACATCCAACATTTAAATATTTAGATAAGACTCTAGAAAGGTTTTATTCTCGTACGAAAATTCTCAAAAATTAGTTACTTCCATTCAAAAAAAGTGCTTCCGGTTGTTGGATTATTTTAGCGAACTCATCCGAGCGACGTAGTCAGTCAACGTGTGTACCAAATTTGGACCAAATTGAACTTAAAATGTGACCGCTAGGTTGCGAATACATATTTACTAATATATATATAATTTTTAATGACACCCCAAAACGTGTTCTGGGGACCATTATCGGTGCTCATTTACTACTCCCGACCTTAGGTTTTACCATAAAGGTCACTGCAATGGGGGGGGGGGGGGGGGAGGCATAATTCGTATGGAAATTCGTAATAATGACAGCTACCACTACCACTAAAAACAATCAGCAGTAGAAATAAAACTATTCAACTCTTCAAGTTAGTTAACAAGGGAAAAAATGAAAGAACACAATAAACTTAAAATTATCAAACAACTATACATTTTAAAGATAACATGAAACTAAAAAAATCAAAAAACATCGAACAATATAAAACTTAATGCAAAGTCACAATACAAAAAAAGCAACATTGCTAAATATTTTTAGTTAGATTTGTTCACTATCTATAGTAATATTATAAGGAGGTATAATTTGTTTGTTTGTATGTAGGGGGTAATCTCTGGAACTACTGAACCTATTGAAATAAAAGCGTTACTAATAAAAAGCTACACTATCCCTGAGTAACATAAGCTATAATTCATTTTGATGAAAACATTTTTTACTTCAATATTTGTAAATTTAGTCGGAAAAAATCTTAGGTTAGGCGTAGACTGATGAACCAACACATGTATTTACATTTATTGCCAATATTTCCCCAATATTGCCCCAATATTTCCATTGACTGATTTCAAACTCTGAAGCAATTATTTGTATTTCTAAGTTTTTGGTTAGGTTTTCATTAAAGTGTAGACCTGAGGCTTGCTGGTTCTTTTAACCTTTATTATAAGTGCTGCTATAAAATATACGAAATAGTTTGATTCGAACAATTAACATTTTTTACCATCTTAGCTTTGGGGTTATTATTAATCCTACACCTTTATTATAAAGAAAACATAACGTGATTATGTGTATAGAAGGTTCCAACGTGGTTGGCGTGCGAAGCACGCAGGGGTTTCACCTAATATATTTATATATATACAGTTTAAGTGTTGTAAGTAGAGTAGAGTCCTCTTTATCCGGACTAATATAGCGGATCACCAGGCCGGTCTGGCCGAATACCATAAAAGCCGGATAATACGGTATAGGGTTAAAATAAGCCAATAAAAGTAGCCTACATGAGAAAACTTTACTACTGTAATTTAAATTGGAATCATTCAATAAAACAAATAGATGGACCAAATTTTGGGGTTTATCATAGTATATACAACCATTTTTGCAAGTATAGTTTAACATATTTTAACTAGAGTACAGTATTGTATAAAAACCTCAAACAAATTTTGCATTAAAAGTTGTATAAAAATGATGGAGCAAATTAAAATTAAATGAATTAATGAAGAATATGAAGTGAATAGACTATTTTTTTATAAATATCTTTTGGTAAATTATTGAACTTAACTATAATCTTAAAGCTCAAAACTTGTTAAAATGTATTTAACTAAAGATTTTACAATTGTTAATCGTCATAGCAGTAAAATAACAGAATAACTTAGTGCCGCAACACACAACCGTAGGCCTAATGCCGTTGTCGTCACTACATTGTAGGTGTTCGTAGAGTTGTAAGATGTTTTCGGATCGCTTAGATAGTGCTTCATTTATTTCATTGTATTCTTTGGATGCTGGGCCGGTTAATCCGAGAGATCGGATAAAACGAGGCCGGATAAACCGGACTTTACGTAATATGTAGGTATGTGTAAAACGGGACCACGAGGGAAACAAACCTTTCTTAATGGTTCAGCATTTAATAGTGCACTTCCTGCGTTGTAACTATGTCTTTGAATGTGTATACTTTACATTGACGCCTGTCAACACTACACGAAGGAAGTCATGTAAATTACTAAGAATTAAATTATCTTGTAAGCGTTTGAAACTAATCTGAATACACTGTTAGGCCTATGTTTTTTAAGTGCAATACAAATTGAACGCTTTCCTTTTTGACTATTTATGAACCAGCTAATGACTTTACATTAGAAAGGTCAAATGTTTACATTAAAAGAGCTCCGTGGTGTCATCACGTATAGCGTCGCTTAGTTTCCAGCGATAGTTTGGTTACGCTACTTCCCACCATGGAGGTGAAGTTTATTGAATTTTGAGTTCGCCGTTTCATTATAGAACCATCTTGAATTTAAAACTACAATTACTTCAAGTTTATTAAGTTCACACAATGCGTTTGTTTGCTTTAACGCCTTTACTTTACGCCAGGTAGGCTAGCAGGCGGGGGAGCAGCGTGTAACGTAAGTAAAATTAACACCAGTAGTTTTGTACAGACGAAAATGTATCGTTTTCAACAGTAACAGACTAACCGAGTGACTTTAACCACTTCACCAATTCGTTTCCAAGTTCGCAATACATTCACAGGCCAAACTAGTAACTGCCAAGTTAGAACGAAGCCCATCATAACGCAGTAGGAACACGTCTAATGTTTTCTTTGCAATTACTAAACATTAACAAAGGCATTACTTGACGTCGCGTGTTCGTGATTCCCGTGACACTGACATTGCTTTTCACAGAAGTAATCTACTATTACGTCTCCTTAAGTAGGTTGAAACTTAATTTGATAGAATTTTAAATTAAAATACAACTTGGCCCCTATATACATTTTTTCGACGTATAAACCCACTAAGCCTTATGGAAATGATAAACCTATCCATTGAAGGTGTATTCTGCGAGCTCAAATTTGAAGTTTGCAGGATATTTTACTATAGGCTACCTACAATATATTATTTAGCGAAAATTAGCTTTTTTAAATTTTGGCTGTGGGTTTATGGGGAGTAACTCAACTTACAACAAAACCCTTCATGTTTGATAGCATTTGATCACGTATTAAATCAGGCTAAACAATTTTACAAAGTGTTCTCCTATACCACAAATGTTTAGAAACAACGCCTTATCAGTAATTGGTCAAATTAATTATTCTCTGGCTAGAACACCTGAACAGTTTTCTTAGTTCTTCTTCGAAAAGAACAAGTATTTAGTTTAGCAAACACTGCATACCTGTTAAACAGTTAAAAATTGATACTGAACCAGTATAATTTGAAAGTACTGTATTAGCAAAATTATTACTTATAATTAAACTCTATATAAGGGAAGTAAGTGATAGTAAACCAATGTAACCAAACAATATAACCCAATGTAATAACGAATGTAACCAACCAAGTACTATCCAATGTAGGCCTACAAGACAACGTAATCAACCAAGTAGGCCTATATCCAATGTACCAGCCAATGTGACCAGTCCAGTATACCAACGAATGTAACCATTCAAGTACTATCCAATGTAACAAACCAAGTAGGTACTATCCAAAGTACCAGCAAACGTAACCAACCAATCTACCAACAAATGTAACAAAAAAGTACTATCCTATGTACTAGCCAATGTAACCATCCAAGTACCATCCAATGTACCAACGAATTTAACCAGCCAAGTACTATCTAATGTACCAACCAATGTAAACAACCAAAAACTGTCCAATGTACCAGACAATGTAACCATCTATCTAACCAACAAATGTTCCCAGAAATGTACCAAACAATGCACCAACCAAATTACCAACTTATGTAACTTACTAAATACCAACCAATGTAGCAAAAAAAATAGTAAAAAATATGCAAAAATATTGTTTAATTCTTCATTAAAATTTATTTTTAATAAATACGTAGGGTTAACCATTACTTCGAAGATAAGGTGGTTAATAATATTAAATTAATAATTAAAATTATTAAATTCTCGGTACAAAAACCAACATAAGTTAGGCCTATTTTGGAACCAACCCCAGCTAAAAATTGGAAATAAAAATTATTTTAAAGTATGAATTCACCATCAATCCACTAATTAATCCGCCATTAATAAGTTTACCTTAAAAGGTTTAAAAGTAAGCCCCTAAAAAAAATATAAATTTCAGCCGGGCCATTTCTCTCAGTGTATAACCTTTTTTCCAAAGCCAGTTTGTGGCTTAACCGAAAGTCGAATTTAAAAACTAATAACATTTTGCCAGTAGCAAATTTGATTTTCAACAAAATTGTATTCTTGATTCTAACGGTAAGCTCACAAAATGGCCGTAAACTTCAAATTTGTTAAAAATCGTCCAAGTTTTTGTATTTAAACCACGTTTTTATACGTTTATTCTAAACCAATTCAAAAGTGTTCCATAGCTTTTTTGTAGATAAAGGTTCAAAGAATTCATATATGCCAGTAAAAAAAAAACGATTTAAGTAAAATTAACAAAGTTATTAGCTCAAGAAACAAGCATGTTCAGTAACGAAAGATAAAGTTCAACTTTAGGCCTACATAAAAAGTAGTAAAATTTTTTTGTAATTTTTTCATTAATGTAAAAAAGTTTCGTAATTTAGTTCTTAAAATATTTATAAATTTCAAATTTCTTATTTTGAAAACACTAGTTTTTATGTTCGTACTACAATACTGCTAACAAAACTAGGCTTATTTTGAATAGTAATTTAGGAATATATCCTTTCCCAAAAAATGACATATTATTATAAGAAAGTGTAGAGGATAAATCAAAGAATTGAACTGTAAACTTGTAATTTATTATTTCATAAAAGTATTTGAATTAGCTTTACAAAATGAGATGAAACAAATGAAACTTCGCGGCGATAAAGGACATGAAAAAATGACCGTTGGACAGCGTGGGAAGTGTTGTTACATGGGTTGAGATCACTATCACGAGGCTTTAACATCGTTTGTTTTCATTATTTCTAATATTGGAATATGATATAGAACTGTAAATACATTGTTAAGTTTTAGTTATTTAAGTATGTAAATATTTAATTCTATGTTTTCCCTCCATAACGCGATATTTTTAGCTACCTTACGCATTATTAACCTATTTAAAAAACACAATACCCCTAAAAGAAAATCTTTAGCAGTTAAAGCTCAAGAAAAGAAAAAAACGAGAACTATAAACCCCCCGAATTCGGGAATTGCAAAATAATGCTTCACTGGTTAAACCTTGTGCTTAGTTCCTTACTGTCACACTATTTTTAACCTAAGCTCAAAACCACAATTGTTATTTCAACGAGCGAGGTCTACTGTTCACAGAACTACTAGTAGTAGCCTACACTGAATAACGTCCATCGGATGAGGTATGTTTTTGAATGCACAAAATAAATAGTATAAGTTATTTGTTTTACTTGGTCTACAGGAAGTAGCCTAACTGCACAGCATTCATGTACAACCCAGTTCAAACTACATCAGTGGACTATTAGGCCAGTCGGTAAAGGACAATTTAGACCAAAAGTACCAGTAATTTGCAATACGGCTGAATTTTTTTTATAAGTACATTAAAGTATGTAGATTAACATAAAAAAAAGTTTACCAATCTATCGATTTCCCAAAGTCGAAAAAAAATCGATTATCATTTTTTTTTTCGATTATCCTTAATATTTAAAGCTGGGATGAAGATAGAGGAAAATAAAAAACACCACCGTGTAGGGGAGGTATTTTTCAACAAAAAAGGGCATTTGTATTTATTTCGTCCGAGCAATGGTTTGTCTGGAAAAAATTCGATAATGCAGGTATGTATTTTGCAGCAGGGGAAATCACTAAAAGGGGACATCTTATTCATATATGAAGCGTTGGCTCATTCTAAATTGGCCGAATTTTAATATATCGAATTGAAACTTGACATAGGAGTTAAAATATATATTTTAAACATTTATGCTGAGTCTCAGCTTGTTATCTTGAAAATGACCCGATCTAGGAGTCGATTTCGATTATCGATTTTAGGAGTACCGGA
>JAGFPH010011036.1:0-36609 GCA_018207615.1 Philaenus spumarius
TTTTTTAATAATTTTGATCCCCCCAAACCCACCCTAAAATTTCGAATTTTTTCAAACCCTTTCTTAGTGAGCACCTATGGCCCTAGAGGAAGCTACATACCAAATTTCATTCCAATCCGTTCGGTAGTTTTTGAGAAATCGTGATGAGTGAGTCAGTGGGTTTTGGCTTTTATATATATAGATAAATGTACGTTTTTTCATGAACATCTTTTTAATTTCTCCTGTTTTTTTGAGTTTAAAAAATTGGTATTTTTTCTGAACTCTCTTTGGAATAGGTGGATTTTTGGATTAGCAGGACTCTACTGTATATATAAATATTAAATTAAAACTGTTATGGCATATTACACAAAAAGGAATAAGAATAAAGTACTAACATATTAATATAGTACGCATTTCTTAGGTGACCTCATAACTTCGAAATACCTATAAGTTTTTTTCAGTGTTACAGCTATGAAAACTTTAATTTTATATTATGAAAAAGAAGAATGTTTGTGGACATTCACACTAATGCCTACAAAAACCGTCGTGCAAGGCAAAAATCTTTAGAACAAAATTGTAATAAGCTTATTGGGATTGGCAATCTAAACTATTTTATGAGTTTTGTAAAACATTGAAGAGATTTTGACTTTGTTAAGTTTATTACAAAAGTATATTTACAAGTTGTTTAAGATTTGTTTTTTAAATCATAAAAAATTTTATAATATGAATCACAAACTTCCAACTGTAATTCTTTAATAATACAGTAGAGTCCCGGTTATTCGCCATTCGGTTATCCGCCACACCAGCGGCACTTATTTAATTTAATTGTAGGCGTCAGTGATTGTAGCGGTACGTGTCTGCGATAACTTACAAGCGTCAGTGAGCGTACGTGACTGCAATAGCTTGCGGGTGTTAGTGACTGTACGTGCTCTGTGTCTGACTGTACCATGAGAATTCCCCCACTACCACTGGCCCGACCCGCTTACTGTCAGTCGCTCGTACGAACTTGTTTTGTAAACAACTGTGTCTCTCTGTGTATTTAGTGCGTGCAGTGAGGTTATTCGTTAACATTAAGTTTTTGAGTATGATTTGGTGAAAGTACAGTAGTTTATGTTGTGTTATTTAATCTTGATAACATTAGTGATACTGTAATGGAAAATAAAAAGAGAAAGAAGGTTGTTTTATCAATGCAAGACAAACTTAACGCATTAAAACGACTGGATAAAGGTGAAATATTGCAGAAGGTTGCTGATGACTATGGCGTCGGTCGTCGCACTGTTGGGGATTGGAGGAAAAAACGCTTAGAATTACAAGAATGGTGTTCCTCACGAAATACCGAAATTGACTTAAAAGACAGAAAAACTATGAAAAAAAGTGATTATGAGAAAACTAGCGAGGCCTTGTACATTTGGTTTGTCCAATTTAGGGATAAAGGAGTGCCTATTTCGGGACCTATCTTAAAAGAAAAGGCGTTGCAGTTTCAAAAAGAGTTTAAAGAAGGTGATGCAGATTTTACTGCTAGTGTAGGCTGGCTAGACAGATGGAAAAAGCGGTATGGAATCCGTCAGTTGAACATTTGCGGAGAAAAACTGTCATCAAACTTTGAAGACATGGAGAAATTTAAGAATCAGTTTCAAACATTTATTGAAGCTGAAAGCTTAACAGGAGCTTATTAACAACAACAATATTTAACTGCAACGAAACGGGCCTTAATTATAAAATGTTACCAAGTAAAAGCCTCGCAGCCAAAACTGAAGCAGCAGCCCCAGGCTACAAACGCAGTAAAGAGAGAGTCACCATTTTGGCCTGTAGTAATGCTACATCAAACCACAAAATGGAACTGGCAATGATAGGAAAGGCAAAAAATCCCAGGGCTTTTAAGGGAATTTCAAAACATGCTCTGCCAGTAAAATATTTTAATCAAAAAAGTGCATGGATGAGCGGTGACATTTTTAAAGAGTGGTTTTTCATAGAATTTGTGCCATCGACAGAAAAGTTTTTAAAAGCTAATAATCTACCCAGAAAAGCAGTGTTACTGATGGATAATGCCCCAACTCACCCAGATGCAGACGAACTAAAAGAAGGTCTATGTTTCTTCCTCCAAACGTGACTGCGATTTGTCAACCAATGGACCAAGGTGTTCTGGAAGCACTTCAGAGGAATTACCGAAGAATGCTTCTTTCAACCCTCATACAAGAAATTGAAGATGGCCAAGACTTTATTAAGAGGTTGAAAACCATAAATTTGAAAGATGTGGCCTATTATATTGCAAGTGCTTGGGACAATGTCGGGGCAGATACATTTGCAAGATCTTGGAACAAGCTGCTGGGCGAGGACGAAAAAGCCGATGAAAGCCAACCAGATGAAACCAACGAGAATATTTTGCCCTTAATGCAACGTATCCCTGGATGTGAGGAAGCTTCTTTGGTTGAAGTAGGAGATGGTTTTCTGGAGATGACCAGTATGAAATTACTGACGAAGAAATTGTCACACGTGTCAACAGCGATGATGCTGAAGATGTTGAAGAAACTGAGACTGTTGAGCCCCATAAAGTAACACATAAAGAAGGGGTTAACATTTTTGAAGCGGCTCTTAAATACGCTGAACAGCAAGAGAAAGTCAAAGTTATCGACATTATGATGCTCCAGAGATGGCGAGACTTAGCAGCAAGAAAGCGGGATACTTCAGGCCAGCAGAAAAAGATCACTAGTTTTTTCCACTCATCCTGAACTCTTCCATCTGAATTTTCTGTTTGTACAGGTAATTCTGCATTAAATTTATTCGAACTGTAATTAGTTTCGGGACTTTTTGTCATTCAATTTCGTAATTTCATTGAAAATCACTATACTGTATTCCATTATTTTTCTTTTCTATTATATAGTATTACTGCGAAATATCGTATTTACTGTACTCATTAAATTTACAATAAAAAGTATTAATGGTGTAAAACGTCTATTATTTGTTCAACCCTCCCTATTATCCGCCATTTTAGCTTATCCGCCCTTCCACCGGCCCGTTTATGGCGGATAACTGGGACTCTACTGTAGTTGTATTTGTGCCTAGTATTTTCTCCTTAGTATCCATGGCCGGACCCACGCCATGTTTAGATAACAGCTTGGTGTAGCAACTTAACCAGTTAACATTCCTTGATCTGAACCGAACGAATAAACCCAAACATAATCCCTAAACATATCTAGTTAATAACCCAGCTGATTAAAGAAATTGGACAGGTGTAGTATGTTTTCTTTGACAAATATTTGACAGTGTAATATGCCCCTTACCTTCATATACAATCCAATCTGCGCCTTGATGTGGTACTGGCTTGAGCAAATCACAAGGTTCAGCCGCTCCTTCAATCAGGCAAGAAGCAGATTCATTCTTCTGTCAGGAACACTGCAGGTGGTACAACAGTCAAAATGCAACACTTTTGCCTTAAACAATTTGCTGCAAGATAAACGTATTTAAAGAATACACAATACCGTTTTTATAGAACAATAGTTATTGATAACCAAATAAAGAAAAATATTTATTCAAAAAAACATTCTTTTTTCCTGGGCCGAAATTCAACAACACATTGCCTTAACCCTTTCCACTCGAATTACTGGGGACCTAGTGTTGCTATCAGGTCAGATTAATTTTGAGCGAATATTGCACTGTAACATGTATACTCCAAAAAAAAGTATTTCTGTCAGTTCTAAAAGGCTGATTTTTTTTTTGATTTTTGTAGTTTCTTCTATGACTAAAGTATAGATTGGTATGAAAAAAAAACATATATTTGTAACAAAAAACCGGAACAAACAAGAATTTTGGAAAAATTTTCATGGGAAGACCTATATTTGTTGCTTGTTTTTTGTTGTCTATATCATTATAAACAAAATTAAGTGGTTTACGCATGTTTTAGACACAATAATAAATTATAAAAAAATTATAATTAAAAAACAAATTTTTTGTAAAAAATGAGTTTTTATGAAAACAATTAGTTTTGACACCAACTTGTACAAAATTGCCTCAACTATTTTATTATATTGCTTAACAACAGTATTATGTAGATCAAAACTAGTAAGAAAAGCTTTTTTCAAAACTGATTGGTAATATTTTAATCACTCAGGTTCGAACCAAAAGTTCCACTAACAACCTGAGTGTAACAAACTGCCGTCGTCTTCGTTCATTTTATTTCACAACAATCATTATTATTATAAAAAGAACAATATTCAAAAATAAACTGTGAATTTACACACGATAACCTAGTACAACAAAACTAAACAACGCGTAAGCTCACTAAAACGCTGCGTAGTAAGTAGAAACCAAACAACGGCGAGAGCAGACAGCTGTTTACAGACCGGCCAAAGACAGCAAACATTACATTTTCTAAGATTTATTTACCACAGAAACTGAACTCAAATGGTCCTAAAAAAATTCCACAGATAGCAGCACATTTTAAACTTCAACAATAGCGGTCATCAAAGTAACTACGTCTGTTCAAATGCAATCAAAGAACATTATCATAGCGAGTTCGGGGCTCGCCCGACATAGGAGTTCGTGCGGATAAGTAGGGTACGGGGCTGCCCCGACACTCGAGTGGAAAGGGTTAATATTTAAAGTATATCTCTGATACTACACGTTTAAAACTCAAATTTAGATATTGGTTGTTTTCTCATTCCCCTTTGGAAAGAATGTACAAAACAAACCAATAACTGATCAGTGTAAATGTCAATGAATGGATGTTCGAAGAGTAATATCATACCTAGCAAAACTCATGGTATATGTTAATTAACAATATCTCTCAAAAATACTTTTGATGTAATTGAATCATGGTTTAACCAAAACGGTATAAAACTAGACATTGATAAAACACAGATTATACAATTTTCTGCCAGCAATTATCACAATCATTTGGAACTTTTCATTTAGTAAAAAGTCATACATTTCTGGGGATTTTACTGGATGACAAGCTTAACTTTGTCAAGCAGAAGTTAAGGTAAATTTCTTACGCATTTTTACGATTCAGGGATAGTGTTACGAGTGAAGCTTGTATATCATGGTTACGTAGAATCAATCTTAAAATATAGATTAATTCTTTGTGGTATCCAGCCTCTGGTGTAGATTCAGTATTTATATTATAAAAGAGAATAATTACAATAATAACAAATTCCAAGTCATTAAGCTCTTGTGAAAATCTCTTCCGAAGGCTAAACATTCACACGCTCACTGGTCTGTATTTATATGAAATCTTGACCTGAGTTCAAAATATTAAAGATAAATTACCAGTGAAAGCTAAATTTGAGTACAGTTATAAAACAGTACTAGAAATGTTAATCATTTCAAACTTCCTAAACATCATCTACCTTTATTTGAGAGAAGTCCTCAATATTTAGGTTTGCAATTATACAATTAATATGCTACCTAGTGCTTATAAGAATTTAAATATGTTTGACACGATTTGGAGGGATATAAACTTGTCCTGACCTCCGCAAGATTAATGTGTTACATACGTTTTATTTTAAACTGTTTAAGGTTAAGTTAATTCTATGTGGTTTTAAAAAACCATAAATATTAATAAAAGTTATGTTTTTGTACATTAGCCTACATGTTTTTCTACTGATTACTAGTCATTGCATGTATGTCAACTAACTATTTATTTCTTATTTAGATTTGCTGGCGGGCCTCTTCTAGACAAGACCCAAGTTATAAATATGAATAATTGCTTCAAAGTTTGAAATCAGCTGTTAATGGAAATATTAGAGCAAACAGCTTTTTTATCTAATTTGAACTACTTACGTCTGTTCTCCGTTTATAACGTGTTTTCTTTACACTACGGCCGTTTCGGCTTTTTATTCAGCCATGTTCACGTGTTGGTATCTGTAGCGTTATTGTACTTCGTCATTTAAAAAACACATTTAAAATCACAATTCACATATACTGACATTTAACATTTAAAAACACATTTAAAAAACATTTAAACAATTTTTTTAAATTAAAAGACCGTTCACAACACTGTTTTTTTTTATATACGTTCACTTAATCGCATGCGACTATTCAGGGGTGCGGCTGATGTTGAACTAATGTAACTGTCTATCATTTGGTGTTTTTAATCTTTTTAGGAGATCAAATAACTGGTTTGATTGAAAGTTTTGTTTATCGTTTAAAATGTCCGTCGGTGTATTAATCCCGTGAGTGTATATTTCATATTGTTCCTGTACATCCATATATTTGCCTTTTTGACAGAAATGTAGCACTTCCATGTTCGTCTGTATGTCATTGTATGTATGGTCATAGTCAATCAGGTGCTCAGCGAAAGTTGATTTCATCACTGTGTTTTGTTTTTTGGAATTGGGGATATGTTCCTTAAACCTCTGCTGGAAAGATCCTCCTGTCTGACCAATATAAAATTTATTGCAACTACCACAATTCAGTTTGTTAGATCCCACTTTTAGTGTAGTTATTGGATTTTGTTGTTTTCGGTTTAAGTATTTTCCGAGGATATTGTCCGTTCTATAGGCTATATTTATTCCAATAAATTTCCTCGACTTAACGATCACAAATAGTTCAACCAAACATTGTTTAAAGGTATATAGGAAACCAACACAGACGGACCATGTATTACCTAGCTCATCTTATCACCCTTACCAACACAAAATGGCTGCATTTAACTGCTACATCAACAGAATGATGAACATCCCAATGAGTCCAAAAGATAGATCTGACGAAATACAAATTTTGAAGCATATAGCCGTGAACAATGGCTATGAAGTTGAACTTATTGACAATATAATAAGAAAACAAGAGAAAAATAAATTAACCAAACATAAAAACAAATATGTGAATAAAAACAAATATGCAGTAATACCATGTAATCAATATACTGATAAAATAGCCTGGAAAACCTTGAACGACCATAGAATAAATATAGCCTTATAGAACGGACAATAGCCTCAGAAAAATACTTTTTGATTATCTGGATCGGGTCCAGTCCCAATTAATCCGGATAATTGGAGTTTTACTGTATTTAAAAGCAACATTAAGCCCTACTTATCTAGGCCTACCTAACTTTTCTGACAGGGATTTTTAACTCGGTAAATGTGTACAATAATAAAGATTATAAAACTATAGGCCTATTTGTTAACATTTTTTTTACATACGTTATTATATAGTAAAAGAAAGATAAAAATACTATCTTTTAATTTCTTTTTATTTCAAATTGATAGACCAAATGATTTAGAAGTTATTAATATTATAGTGAAGAAATTAATAATCGAGTATGCTTATATGCTATACGAAGAAGTACGAATGTTTCCGAATAGGTATCTCTTCTTTAAATTTGTATAAACAAATATATTGATGATAAAAGGTTGTATTTATATACAGTTTAGTTTATTATACTTCATAGTCCGGTGCAAAGGAATGGCAAGCGTGTGCCACGTCTTCTAGTGCTCTTAACACTTATGCTAGAGATATTGACAAAATTTTCTGCCAGGTAAGCCGGCACTCCAGTTTGTAGAATAGAATGTAACATCATCTGAGTATGATATGTCCGTAAGTCATTAAGTTTTAAGACGTTAATCTGTGCCCGCTGCAATCTGTTAGCCAACACCACAGACATGTCACCGACTACAAAAAATAATGGAAATATAAGAGATTTTACAAGGAGCACTCTGACAAGAGAACTTGTATTTTTTTTTAAGGTACACATACCTGCAAAAACTCTATTACATGTCTCTGTTACATAATCTCTCCAACAGGGGTTTACTGGTACCGGAACGCCGTTCCGATACTGCTTTTTATTAAATGTTTGTACGTTTTGTTTTAACAATGCACTGGACCATCCACTCCCTCAATCACACTCATTCAACATTCGGTTCAGAATTTTACGACCACAAATCGAAAAACCTCAAGATATCCCCACACTACAGTGCGTTGCAACTATGCGAGCCAACTACAGTAAAGTCTCCCACATTGTCCCTCAGCTCGGAATCGAAGTCCCTTTTTCCAGCCTCGCGGCACGCCTTTGATGTTCGGTGAACCCAGAGAATGGCTACAAATTAGGCCTTTTCACACCAAAGCCGAGCCGAGCCGGGCCGGGCGAAGCGATGCCAAGCAAAATCTGCGATACCTTCGCACTGAAGCCGAGTCTCACTCAATAGGTTTTCTAGCCTTCCTAGCAGTCGCAGTTGCAACGTAGTGACACTGGCCGGGACACCGTCCTAGACTGAAAAACGCAGGCAGAAACCGCTTGAAGTAGCGGGAGGCACGACTGCTCAAAATCGCTCGGTCGAGCCCGGTGTCCTATTTGAAAGCTCCCATTGAAATACTGCGTAATCAGTGGTCAAGCGATTTTCACCCGGCCTGGCTCAGGTGTAAAACCCTTCTAAGAGACCAATGATTCAGAGTCGAGGAGACCGAAAAGTTTAAAAACCAGCAATGCTTAAACTTTTGTATTATTAACTTTTTCAGCATGATATAATTTGGGCCATATTTAGTGATTAATACTTATCGAATAACTCATTTAATTTCACGATTAATTAATTAAAAAATAAATATCCCAAATGAGAGCACAACATGGAATACAAACAAACAATGGTGGACAAACGCCACCACAAATACAAGGTCGAAAGACTCCCCGAAAGAGGAAAATATTTAAACGTAGGTAGCCCTACATGAACACCGGCCGCACGGCAATTTAGCGCCTGTATTTGTGTGTTGTGTTCTCATGATAAGCTTGCTTGCATTTAATTGTTCTTGTATAAGAAAAGCCATTTCTTGCTGTAATAAAAGAAAAGTAGTTTCTTGCTACAATACATAAAATTTGTGTAGGTTTCAGTCTTTTACCGAGGATTTAAATTTCTGATAATTCTATTGACTAAATAAGAGATATTTTGCCAAGTTTTTGCAAAATACTTGCACTTTAATTTCCAAACGCTAACTGAGCACTCCGGTCTGTCAGACCGCGATATATCTTCTTTTTCTTCAATAGACTATTAACTTTGGAATCCCCATAAAACTTATTTTATCTTCACGCAATAAATAATGTTAATTGACCTTTCGAATAAAAATATACTCTGTATTTAAAAATTTTAAACACATATACACACATTTAATTAAACTAATTGTAACAAATTGCGTCTTTATAAAAATATTGCGTATGTATGTACATAATATTTAATTTGTTGCTGGGTTTTGATTTGATACTTTAAAATAAACACTAATTGAAGGTTTCCTTAAGAAGGTTTTTAAAAGTAAAGTTCAAGCTGGTATTTTTTTAAATGAAATTGTGAATCTTTAATATTAACAAACTAAAAACAATATTGAGTAAAAAAATGAAACGAACATCAAGTAAACATATAACACTTAAATGTTAAGAACGAACTTTGTTATAAAAAAATAAGTGAAGTACACAAACACACATTAACTTATTCTGAACAATAATAACTCAGATGAGCAGATAATAAAAAAGTACATATTTATTATTAAAAACTTTAATTCAAAAAATAATTTTACTTAGTGGAAATGAAAATGACTTTATATACAATGCAAGCAATGTGTGCATGGGCTGTTCTTATACACATATAGGCGCGCACAGGACACACAAACTTTCCTACTACACTCAAGGCAAATTGCGTCTCCACACCTTTTATACTTATACTGCGTTTTACTTTTCTTAGCAGATGGGCACTTTGAGCATGTTTTTCTTTTTTGCAAGGTGTCACAAGGAATTTCATCTGGGCTTTGACCTTCGTTCTCGTTTCCGCCCAAAACTAGCATTATTTCCTTCTTCACATCCCGCCGTTAAGTCGCAACTTGAAGTCTTTCTTGCAAGAATGGTCTGATCAGGTCTTCTCCTAAGTCTTTGATAAATTTGAACCTGGCCATGACAGGACATCCCACATAGCACATGTAGAGAATGAAGCAATTGCTGCTTGCATATTGACCATTCTGTAAAATACAGCCAACGGCCAACGCCTTGTTCTCCTGCCGGAAGAATAACTGGCACATTTCATGTCCAAAATATCCACGCCACATTGTGTTTCGTTGTAAAAACTGATTATTTCTGGCTTTTTCTTCTGTTGATCTATTTCTTTAGAATGATGCATAGTAGACACTAAAATAACGGCACGGTTCTTCTTTGGTACAAATGAGCACAGAGTTTTTCCCTTCTCGAAAACAAATAAGGATGAACTCTCGCCTTTTTGGATTTGGTTGAAATTCAGGAGGTATTTCCCTTTTGTTCTTTTTTATTGTTCCAACGTAAGTAAGGCAGCTTCGTCAAATCTCAGTGAAGCCATTTGACCTTCATAGTACCTTTTAGAACACATAGTAACACGAAAAATAGGCCGAGAAGTAGGTCCTGGAGCAAATAGAAAAGAAATGTCTTCATCATTTGATTTTAGTACTGATGCCAATAATAACAAACCAGTAAGTCCATTTATTTCCAAAACACTAGTGTTTTTGTACATACTTTTATTAGTATTAGGCAATAAAGAATTTCTCATCTCTGAAAGTTTTACATTAGTGTTGGCCACAATCGTATTTATTATTGTGTCATCAAAAAGTAGCTTCCAAATATCTAATTTTTGAGGTCGAGGCCCTAACGTTCTCGCTGGCCCATGAAGTCCCGGAAATCCCCCTCTATTATGTATGAGCTGGCGTCCTGACATTTACAGGAGGTTCTTTACTACTCCAAATACAACTAGGTTGAGTCTCTTTAGGTTTAGGCTTACCATAATAGAACTCGGGTTCGGCCTCTTCAGATTTATTGGTAGGCTCTTCTCCGCCATAGCTGTTTTCTAACAAATCCTCGTCACTTTCATAGTCTGTGAAGTTGCTCAAAACATCCTCTTCTTCTTCTACTATTATATAATCTGGGTCAACGTCAGAGTCATCAAAAGAAGCACTTTCAACTTTTGATCTTTCAAAGGACCATCTTCTGAATCTGAAGTACTATCATTTAGCATCAAACGAATGCGTTCAGAAAAGTCTGCATCACCTGGATTCACAAGTCTGCTACTTGACGGCTGATTCTGCCTCTGATCCATGTTCACACAGCAAACAAATATTTACACAATATACGTTATTAGAGCACTCCCGTATCACAGACCGCCTGATAAATATACGTAACTAGAGCACTACGGTCTACGAGACACCACTACGGTAACAAATAAATACTTTCTAGTCAAGTGATGAGACACAACTAAGCGAATTCACACTAAGAATGGAGGAGAGTTGGTAGGGGAAAGGTACTGAATAGGGGAGCGCTTGCAGACACTCAGGGTGACCACAGCTTGAAATGAAAATTTACCTAGCGGTATCACAGACCGGGTGCTCCATTAAAGTGTTAAAATAACATGTGTCTCTAAAATTTGCTATGTGCTATGTACAAGTACAAAAATAATCACATATGCATGTGTACTTTTCTTATAAAAGTAAGTATATTATCTGCACCCTTAAACTCGGCAAAGGTACATAAAATAGGAGTTTTAGAAGTGAAAATTTCAAAAATTTTCCGGCATATTATTTTTGTTCAGTTCTGGCATTTGTAACAATTCAAAATATATCCCTACATAAAAATCATTTAAAATATCAAAAGAAACCATTCATAATTATTGCTGAACTAAACACGCATGAGTGCGAGAGAGAGGAACAGACTACTATAAAGGCAATTCATTCACAAGTCGAAGCAGCGACACCTATCGACAAAAATCGTAAATGATTCATTAATAAGATTATGACAGCCGACTTCCAACAACATTATAAATAATTACCAGTACTTCTCGACCTCAAATTGATATCATTCCCACATCAAAATTAATCTAAATTAAACGACCAGTCCATATAAAATATAATAATAACTCAAGAGTAAACCAATCGACCGAAATCCACCTTTTAAAATACACTCGAAGCTAGGCCGATGTACGAAATTGTAGGCCTATTCCAAATTAAAACCACCGATCCCAAGGAAACTAAATTCTAAATCAAAAAAGGAACAGAACTATCGAGTCGAACAGAAGATTTTACATCAAAAATGTCTTTGGCAAAGTATGAAAAGAAATACCGTTAAGCTAGTAAATTTCTTCAAAGATATGAATATTCGGTTAAAACCTGGAGAACGAGAGGCCATGTTTGTTTAAACCCAGCCCACAATCACGTGACCGCTTATGCCGCGGAAAAGGAGACTTTTAAACGACCAGATAAATAACTATATTTGTAGACCTTAGATATTAGATATTGAGTTGTACAAGGAGTTGTTTTAGATATTTTCATTTAAAAGTTTATTTACTCGAATTCTATTTACTTTTACCATTCTATGTTCTTTAAAAAACCAAAATACATCAAAATTTCATTAAAATTATACAAAACAAATACACTACATTTCAAAATACACATTTTCACATAACAATCAAAATCCCACAAGAAATGAAATTAACCAGGCCTTACTGTACCAGTTCCTGAGGGCCTAGGGAAGCCAAATTGGGATAAAATCCAATTAATTGTTGCTGAGACATCAAAGGGAGCAGACGCTGTGTTAGAGCCCACCAAACCACAAATTTCAAGACCATTTTGAAGAACAACTGCCTACGTTAAAATAACCTTGTATAAGTGAAGTGACTGAACATTATCAAATTTCAATAAACCATTCTTTTCTAGAAGAAGACTGTATATAAAAATTGGGTGAGATCAATCCACATAACTATTCATTAAATTGGATATACTCCAACCTTTCTTTTGCCTGTTTAAATTCAAAGAACTATACTAGTAAAGCTGATAAACTTTTCTAAATATATATATATATATCCCATCAAGATTTCAACTTTCATCAGAACTTTATCCTTTTTATTAACACTAAATTCATACATCTACTTACCAATACACTTTCCACCTTGTACTAAGTTATTTTCTCCTTTGTTTTAATTATCCTAATTCTTAATTTAAATAATTTGTATAATATTTGTTTCAATTTAATATTGGTAAGAGCCGGCACCAACCTACCCGAGATTAAGAGTGCTCATTGGGAAATAATTCCCAAAATTAATTTGTATATATTTGATTTTGAGCTAAATAACTATTAAACTGTAAATATTTTTTTTGATTTTCTATTGATAAATAAAAGAAGATTCTATTGTAATTGTAAACCTGTGTCCTGAGTCAAATCATTTATCAAATTGATTAAGCTAGAGTAAGCAGTGTTACAGTTCATTATATTGAGAATAAAATAAAAGTAGAGTTTTATAAATTAGGATATATCTTGTTCTATCATAAATTGACGCCTACAACATTAGGCCTATTGAATTAAAGTAAAAGAGAAAGTGTAAATTTATAAGTTGACGCCCAACAAGTGGGGCTTGTTAAAAAAAAAAATCATTTAATATATAACAAATTGGCTTTCTCAACGTGAGGCTTCTCACAAAATAATAATAATAAAAGGTTGTATTGTCATAAATTGACGCCGCAACGTGTGGCATTTCTAATAAGAAAAATTGTATTGTAATACAGCGTTCCGGTACTGGAAAAATTACGAGTAAATCCCTGCTCTCCAAGTCAGTCTGTCCAATTGTAACAATTCAAAATATTAATTTCAAATAATAGTAAATCGACCAAATAAGAAATCACGTCATTTAAAATTAAACACGCATAAGTGCGAGAGAGACAGAACAACCTTCAAAGGAATTCCATTCATTTACAATCAACGCTAACAACATCTATCGGCCATAATCGCAAACACCGAATTAGCAAATATCTCCAAAAACACGACTTTCGACAACATATTTAACAACTAAATTACTTCCCGACCTTGTATCTATATCTTTCCTACATCAAAATATTTCTAAATTAATCAACCAATCCATCAAAATTATAATGTCACACAAATAACAAAATGATCACCCAATATTCATATTTCAAATCCGACAGAAAATAAGCAAGTCTGTCCAAGGCTAGGCCAAATAAGAAATAAAAAGTTCGATTGCAAAGAAACTAAGTTTCAAATTAAAAAATGAACACGACCGTCGCATAGAATGGAACATTTTACATAGAAAATATCTTTGACAAAAATTCAGAAGAAGTACCGTTGAGACGATAAAATTAGACAAAGTCAATCTGAAGGACAAATATATGTTAAAACGAGTTCTCCATATTTTGCTAGACTCCTCCCACGAAACCCAACGATCGCTGTGATTGGACTATGAGAAATTCTTGTAACCCATTTGGCAAATGTTAAGTGTATTTGTTAGTCACAGTTGTTAGATCATAAGAAAATGTTGTACAAGGAGCTATTTAGGTATTAAAAATATATATATATATATTTATTTAATTAAATTTCTCATCCCTTCTATCACTTTTGTAATTATAAAACCAAATTATTTAATAAATGAATTAAAATTACACAAAAACATCACCCAATATCCAAAAATACATAATTTAATACAACAATCAAATGCCCCAGAAGATGTAAAATTCATAAGGCACCAAATACCATTTCCTGAAGGCCTTAGCCAAGCCCAGAGTGATTTAAAAAAGTTTAATTGTTGCTGAGACCTAAAAGAAGGCAGACCTGTTACCAGTCATCTCTACAACACCAGAAGACCAACGCTGATACTACTAAGTACGGATATTGTTCAACGTTAGCCTTATTAACTTTCGGTACAGTGAAGTTCGAAATTATTAATCTATAACAATTATCTGTCCACATCATCAGAAGAGAACATTAAAACTGGGTGAGATTAATCCAAGCTAATAATCATTTCATTGGTGATATTATTTCCAAAATATTTTTCTTTTAACCACCAAATTTGAAGAACTTCACCTTAAATATTTGTACAACCACCATAGACTGTGAAAACGAACTGATTAATACCTGTCGAACTTTTCATTAAATAATATGTGCTTCCCAATTATTCTACACGCATAAACACCAACACTCACATCAATTTCCAATTTGTACTACCTACACTTACTATACTTTAATTCCAAATTTTTTTTTTTAAATCAATTAATCTTGTATATAAGAATCTACGTTTGTTTAATATTAATTGGGATAGGTCGGCACTAACCCCCGAGATAAGCTATTGTGCAAATAAGAGACAATTATATCCAAAATAGAAAAGAGATAATTTATTTGAGCTAGCCTGTGTGAATTTGAATTGTAATTTAATTTAATCGTTTTAATTAACATTAAATAATCTTTGATATTTGTAAATTTGTGTCCTCCATTCATTCGTTCATCTAATTAAGTCAGGTTTTAGAACCAGATCCAAAGAGGTGGTGTATTGTACAAGGTACTTCACTTTGTTACAGTAGTCTAAACTAAAGTCTGGGAAAGCTGTCTAAGTCGAGAGCAACCCAAAATACTGTAGTAGGCTGCGTTTTAGCCTTGTTGATTTGGAATTTGTTTTTTCTAACCCACAGACAAATATTTGAGATATAATGGTTCATGCGTTTCACCGCTCTACTGGAATCCTCTATTTTAAAGTTTAAATATATTTTATCTAAGACCATTGCAATAAACACCAATAACGCTATTACAAGTAACATCAGAAAGAGGTACATTACAAACCAAAAGCCAACCCGATTAGGTAATGATATCTTTACCTAACAGGAGTCACTTTACATAATAGGCTCTAGACCAATGAGAGCTCGTCATTTGACGGAAGTAGAGTTGTAATAAAAATAACGCTATTCGTACATCAGCTGATTGTACCCATATGTTCCGGATGTTAGTGTGTTATTGTAACTAACCTCAAACGTGAGTTGACGCATTCCGCAAACATGAGTGATAGTGATGAATTTTGTTTAACTCCAGAGGAAATTAATACAAAAGCAAATTCGGCTCTGAACAATTTGTTGCCAGAAAAATCTAAATTTCGTTATGAAAAGGTTTATAACCAGTTTATGGAGTGGAAAACTAGAAATGGTGTTAGTTCGTTTTCCGAGAATGTTTTCATTGCGTATTTTGAGGAATTGGCCCAGATAAGAAACCTAGTTCGCTTTGGTCTATTTATTCAATGATTAAATCTACAATCAACATCAAACATCAAATAGCCTGTATATTTTTGGTCGTAGGTAAAGTAGTGTACGCAACGATTGTATTCAGCCTTTAAGCCACTCGTGAGATATTTAGAACACTCGCTTCGCTCGTGTTCCAACTTACATCTCACTCGTGGCATAAAGGCCTTCATAATACAATCGTTGCGTAAACTACTATTAAAGTCATTGACATAAATGAAATTTACCGCACTTCAATACTGCTAAATAATGAGGCTACTAACAGCAGAAAATAGAGAGAATAAAATTATGTAACATGGTTCATGTTCACTAGGTTTTGTTTAAGTGTGTTAGTAAACATATCAGATTCTTCACTGGCATGTGCGGTATATGTGGATAAATCTTAATTTATGTGATCCTAGTGAAATAAGAGAAATTTTGCTAAACGAAGAGTCAGGTGATGAATGCGAAAGCGAATACTCTAGTGATGTATGGACTGACAATAAATTCAATTCCATCATCCATAGTGGGTTTCTCTGTGCTTTGGTATTTATCAAACAAAAATTTTATTTTAGAATGGACTACGGTAAAAAACGTTTTTTGGCTTGTAAATATATTGTTAGTCAATACATAAATAATGTGATAAAGTAATTTTAGAATGAATATGATAAAGGTAATACAAATATTGGGTGTGCTTAAAACCGCATGTTGGAAGTGAAAACTTCTATGACCAGTCTATATTTGCAAATCAATATTATAGGAGTATAAAGATCAATAAATTTATTGTGTTACATATATTTTGTATATAGGCTAGTATATTTTTTAATTATAAATCATAAGAATTATTAGTTACATCTACACTAATATTAAATTTTTTTTAGTTTTTTAGTTTTTTTTACCTAAATTTTGTAATAATTAATTGTGTTTCTTTTTTCATGTTCATGTTTTAGGATATTTAAAATATTTTAGTTTAAAAAAAAAAGATTGTACAGGGTTTGTAAATTTTGTTTATAAAAAAAGATTCTGGTAAATAAATATATTTGTATTTGTGTTATAAAGAGGTAAAGTTTGTTTTTTGTTTATTTGTTTGTTTGTATTTAGGGGGTAATCTCTGGCACTACTGAACCGAATGAAAAAATAGTTTTACTAATAAAAAGCTACACCATCCCTGAGTAACATAGGCTATAATTCATTTCAATAAAAACCTTTTTTTATTTCAATATTTGTAAATTTAGTCGGAAAAAATTCTTAGGTTAGGCCTAGAATGATAAACCAACACATGTATTTACATTTATTACCATAGCAACCGATTGAATAAAATAACAGATAATATAGCTGTTTGCTCCAATATTTCCATTAACAGCTGATTTCAAAATTTGAAGCAATTATTTTTGTATTTCTAGCTTTTAGATTAGGGTTTTAAAGTGTAGACCTGAGCCTTGCTGGTTCTTTTAACCACTATTACAACTGCTGTTATAAAATATAAGAAATCATTTGATTTGGACATTTAACATTACTTACCATTTTAGTTTTGAGGTTATTATTAATCCTACATCTTTATTATAAATAAAACATAACATATGTTTTTAGAAGGTGCCATTGAGGGTTGGCTTGCGGAGCACGCAGGGGTCTCCCCTGGTCTACAATAATCATTTTCTCATTTACATTATTTTCTTTTGTGTTATTTTATAGAATTATTTCATATATTTTATTACTATTTATATTGAATTGAGTTTTTGTTTGAGGAAATTGATGAACGGTTGTGTCGCATCATCGGCAAAATTAATATTAAAGTCTCCACTGATAATTAGTGGAATTTCATGGAAGTTTTCTTGAAGCAACGCAGAACCCTCGTTACAATAAATACATCTCCCACCCTTCTCTGAGGTACACTATATATTATTGAATTGAGGCGGTACGGTACGGTGCAGTAAGCGAGATTTTGTTGAATTACCCAAGCAAAACTGAGCCTAATGGGTCAATAGAAGTTTTCACTTGGGAGTAATAAGTCATGCAGAAGTAATAAACTATAATAAGTTGAGTCACAAAAATAAAGTTTAATGCCTAGTCTGAGTGTGAATTGTGATTTAGGCATGAAAAGGTTAAACATTATAGTTCAGTAAAATGGTAGTTTGAGTGAAAAGGTCTTTTGTAATTGCTTGTGGAACACAAATCTGACGAAACAAAATGTTTTTCGGCAAATACCATCAAAAACCACTAAAAATAACACGTTCTTTTGGATTTTGCCTTATTACTTGTTTTTAACAAGCTGTTTACATAAAATGTGATCCTATATATGAACCCATAACTTTTTTCATTTGTTCAGTTTTTCTTTAGAAGCGCAACATAACAAGTTAACATTACTCATCGATTCATTACAGCATCCGAACTGAACAAATAAACCGAAACATAACCCCTAAATATATGTAGTTGATAACCCAGCTGATCAAATAAATTGGACAGGTGTAGTATGTTTTCATCGACAAATATTTGATTAATGATCTGTGATAAAAGTTTGACCAAATATTTGACAGAGTAATACGCCCCTTACCTTTATAAACAATCCAAACAACGCCCGGATGTCTTACTATCATGAGTAAATCCTAAGGTTCAGCCGTTCCTTCAATCAGGCAAGAAGCAGATAGATTCTTCTGTCAGTAAGATTGCTTACTCAAAACACTGCAGGCGCTACAACAGTAAAAGCCCTAAATCAGTCAAAATGCAACACTTTAGTCTTAAACAACTTGCTGCAAGGTGAACGTATTTAAAGAATACACGATACAATTTTTAAGGAACAATAGTTAATTTTAACCAAAAGAAGCAAAATATTTATTAAAAAAAACATTCTTCTTTCTTGGGCCAAAATTCAACAACATATTGCCTTTATATGAATGAATGAATTATACTTCCCCTTCAAAGATACAATTGGCTACATGGTTACATATATACACTTGTATAAAATGCCAATTGAATACAAAAACAGGAAATTAGGTAACCCCGTTGGCAAAGCCAGTTTTGGGTTTACCTTAAACAAAGTGCAACAGAAATAAGAGTAAGAGTCTGTCCCAACCTATCCTTACAACTTAAGAAGTGATTTCACTCTTTAACTCGGTTCTACCCCAGAGTAGTCCTCATCACCGTTATATAAATAACACTGCCTTCTTCCCTTAGTTCATTAGATATATTGTTAAATTATACGAAGCAATCGAAGTTGTCCCCAACATCATTCTGTAATAACCAATTGTCAATTCTTCTCAAAACTTGTTTGGTTACATTATTTTTTCTTATTTCTAATGGTATGGAATTAAAACACTTTGGTGCATCGTCGGTACAAGTAAGTTTTCTGATCAAAAGTTAGCCTAAATTTCGGTAAAATGCAGAACTTTTCTCTACTTGAAGAGATCATTGAAGATTTGACCACAGCCACTTTGCTTTCAGATAGCAACTGCAATACTGTCCTGACATAAACTCTAAGAAGAGATAGTCTACCCGACTGTCTGAATGTTTCAGAGCTATCAGTTCTTGAGCTAACATAGCATTGATTTGATAATATGTTTTAAAGGTTCCATAATAAGACCAATACCCACATAAAGTAAGTAAAATAACAAGAAAACAACTGTTTACTGCCTATATATTTATGGCCAAATCCAATATAATTTGAACTAGAATTTATGAGCTAGTTTCAGACTTTTTGTAAAAATTCTACATTTTTACAGTATATATCTTTAATTTGAAGTATCACAAGACATAAGTTGCCTTTAAGTTTGGATAGTGGGGAGAGGTCAGTCCTTTTTGTTTCATTTATTTTACAGCCGTTGACAAAAAAAGTTGTAACTGTTTAACATCAATAAATGTCTACTATCCGAATGTACAGCACATACGCACTTGATTTGCAATATTTAGTGCACCTCGTATGATTAAATTTTGTAATATTGTATGTACATTTGCTAACAAATTTCATGTTTAATATAATTTGTACTATTTTAATAAGTATCTGTACTATTTTTATACTTTAGATTGGTTTCCTCAAATAAATTGCATAGTAGGCCTACTGTAAGACTTTAAATTTGTACCCAATTCTTAAACAGAATGTTTCAATGGTCCGGAAAGAAATTCTCCATGGAATATAAGAGATTTAGAGTCTTTTTTCACTTTTTATAGAGTTTGTTATAGAGATAAGTTATGAATACATAGAACGTAAAATTAATAATTGTTTAAAATATAAAATACTAATAGGTATAGTTAAGTCACCTCTCGGTTGATGTTGTAATCAGACAAAGTTCCTTGCACGGTTCAAGTGAAACGTTTAATGGACACATCTTCCATTTGGAAAACAGCGATTACTCCAGCTCTGAAAAGCAAAATTAAGAATGTAAGGTTAAAAAATACAATCTTGAACATAGGCGTAACCAGGAGGACCATATGGAAACCTTCCCAGTTTTCGTTTCAAAATCTTGGTAAACAAAATTTGGTCTGGTTTAGAATTTAACCAGTTGTTTCTAACAATACACTTTAACAAGTGAACTGAATCAATTAAGTAAAACAAAGGCCTATCTTTATCACAAGGATGAGGATACACAATGTTTATAGATTGGTTCTGGGCAAACATTCTCATTGCTTTACTAATTTATGGCATTGTTGTCACTGATAACACAAAATATTTTGTAGCCTATTTCTTCTAAATTATTTATAATTGTTGTTATGAACTTGAAGAAGAGTATTTCATGTTCTACATTAGACATTGGTGATATATGTAAGCCTATAACTTCTTTAAAATTTGAGTTAATGCCAGTTATCACAAGCATAAAAACATAAGCGCTAGATGCTAAACAAGTAGGATTATTACAAGCTGTAGGCCTACCTACAACATTTCCAGCTTTATAATCTAAGTATGGATTAATGTGAATTTCATCTATTAGTAATATCATGTGTTTTTCATTTTCTTTTATATATTTAAAAACTTGTCTTGCATATGTGAGGAAACATTGTCTTTCTTCCAAAGTTGGATCACTTAGAAATTTATTACAAACTGATTTAATGGATTCATGGAGTGGTAATATAAGAGAAGCTGAATGTCTTAAAAATGTGTAAGCATGAAGACTCATTGTAAAAATTAATGAGGCTAAAATCAAGGGGCTACATGAATATCTGTTTCTTTCTTTTGAAATGCTATGCAGTTTGTGGGGGTTGTTCGTAAATGAATAATGATCCTATATATCTTTGTCATCCGTTATATTTAATAGAATATCTAAAACACATGCTTTATGATTTGTACTTTTATTTGTTTCTTGAGATTGTCAACAGGCCATCATCATTTGAATCACTTAATTAACATGCTTCTATTTTATTCACTAGGCTATCTCATAAATCTCATTTATATTGTTTGCAATAAATGGTGTTCTATTTTTATTTTCAGATGACATTATATCACATTCCAAGCCATATAAAAATAATTCTACTTTCAAATTTTCATTTAGCCTATTATAATTGCATAGGCCTAGGTTACAATGGGTCTTGGCTTGTATTCTAATTTAATATTGTTACATTGGTTTTATTTTCAATAAAACTACAATTTTATTGTGTATGAACTAAATATTATTACCAAATATGTAACTAAATAGCCTACTTTTAAAATATTAAAGAAATAAATATCTTACATTGAACACTGATATCTCTTTTTAATCCAAATCTTTTACAATGAAACACAAACAGCTGATCTTTTAAATAAACTATCAAAAACCTAGCATAACAGTAATCAATGCCTGGTAAATATATAACATTTTAACAACATAACATCCTAAATATAGACTTAATTACCCCTATTAGTTACTTGAGTTGATCAAAGAATAATAGAATTAAGGGCGTAAGTTTACTATTCGACCCTAGCCTAATATTTTTGCAGACAACGACGTTGTTTTACATTCTACTGTTAAATGTTGGGCGCAAATTTACTATTCGACCCTAGACTAACCTATGGCAACAGAAATGCAATATTAAAAAAATCCTAAAAGGTTCTAACCTATCGTATGTAGAATGTAAAACAACGTCGTTGTCTGCAAAAATATTAGGCTAGGGTCGAATAGTAAACTTATACCAAATGTTGAACGTAACAGGTAAACATACTGTGACTAAATACTGTAGGTAGAACCTTTTAGGTTTTTTTTTTTATTATTCATTGCATTTCTGTTGCCATAGGTTAGCCTAGGGTCGATTAGTAATCTTGCGACGAATTAAGTTAAGTTGGTAACATTAGGCCTACTTACTTTTATAAAAAAAGAAACTCACATTAGTTCATTAACAGCTGGAGTGTTAATGTATATTTTCACCGCCTCAAAGATAGGTATTGCTGGACATTCTGACTGGGGCCAGGCTGGTAAAAGGCTATAACTAGAATCTAGGCTACTGACAAAATATTCGAGTGAACTTAGAATACCACTACTTGTTGAAATAGCACATTGTAGTTGTGTTGAATGCTGGTAAACATAGGCCTATTATTGTGACTAGAGACTAAGTTGAAACTTCAGGCGTTGTGAAAAAACTGAGAAATGTCACAGTTTAAAACATTTCAGTTAGGCGTTAGGCCTAGGCCTATTCATTGTAAAAGCTGGTTTTACTTACGTATTAGAAGTAGGCTAGTACTAGGCCTACTAACAGAAGAATTGGCTCACACTTGGTTATTTTCACTTGTAACATTTGACACAATTTAGCGGTCAATTTTCATCCGGTGTTAAGAAATAATCAATTAACAGACTAAACGAATAATTTAACCCAACAATCAATTTGAATCATTTACACAGAATCAGCTGTTGTCTCAGGAATCAGGAATACCAATACAATTTTTGTAACACAAAATAGTTGTACATATTATAAGCAATGAGTAAAAACAAAGCATTCCAAGTTAAGGATATTTCCACTAAACATTAAAATAAAAGATATAAAAGCCGGTCCCTAAGCTATCAAAAATATGTAAATACAATTGACATGTACATCAATCGTGTTACCTAATTTGCTTAAAATAATATGTCATAATATAGTAGTAGGTATATTAATTAAAACATGTATTAATATAGCAGTGTGAAGTTTTCAATTAAATCAATTTATATTTCTTCAAATAAATTTTTGTTGTCTTTATAGCATACAATTTTGTTGTTTTTTACTATTTTGTGCAATGGTAGACCAAGCGACATAATAATATACATATTATTTTGTGAAAACTCTATCTGTCACCGTACATCTCTAACTACAAAACGAAACAACCACTGCCTTCTATTGGCTGAAAGTTAAACCTTTATGAAACAATATTTGCCCTGGTACATGCAGTACTGTTGTACATGAATGTGCTTTTTACAAAAACTAAGAGCTGAACTGTCATAAATAGATAGTTTCTAAAGGGGAAAGAAGTAATCTACAAGCGAGTCGAAGAATTTGAATCCAGACACAACTTTCAAGATAATGTATGATCTTTATACCCAAGAACACAGTAAGTTTAATCTTAAAGGCAAGCGCTTGAAGAAAGATAGTGTTGTAGTGTTTCTGACACATCAGCAACACAAATAAAACTTTTCATTACTGTATTATAGCTACTGGACCATAATAAATAAATTTTGTACCTGTATACACCGTCTCGTGGTCTGTTACTCCCACCATAAAGGCTATCGCTGTTTCAAAAATTCCAAGTTTTATCCTCAGTCGCACAAGCTGTCAAATCACTCATTAGAGGTCTTCACAAAGAAATATAAAAACAAACAACACAATACAATACTGTTAATACGTTCGAACATATTTATTTTGATCAAAATATCACGTGCGATACATGTACCGGACAAATCTAGAGCTTGGAGGTAATGTTTTAAGCAACCCCTTTCTTTCTTATCTGTCCATTACGATGTTAGTTCATCCTTGTTGGCAGGGGCGGACTGGCCCGCCGGCCCACCGGCCAACGGGCCGATGCGCCTTCTTTGCACCCTCGTCTAAAAGCATTCTTTAAAATTCAAAGAATGAGCCGAGACACATTTTTAGAAAGCGAGAGGAAACTCAGATTAAGAATTTCGGGAAAACATAAAGTATGGTGTGAGATCTGTAGTGGACACTGTCAACAAGCGATAGCAAAGCAGCTCTTCACGTGTACCTACTACCGACTACCGAGTAGCACTCTGTGGTCTGAGCGACTTAAAAACGCTGGCAGCTTCCCGCGCCATTTTACGCCGAACCCGAATAAAAACTTCACAGCATCGGTGTCGTCTGTCGTGTCGTAAACCATAGTAACGAAAACGTAAAACTTAAAAGTGTGTGAAGAATGTGAGCTGTAAATTATTGTGTCTCTTTTATTTTAAACTTAATTTAAGTAAAACGCTTCAATTTATTTGGATATTCATTACACAGGATACATGCACGTAAGTAAAATCGTAACATATTGAGATATGTTTCGTATTTATGAATCCTAACAAAGTATTAACACCCCGAAAAAATAAATTCACCCTAAAAATATATAGCCTGAAGTTTTAACTTATAGTCTCTAATCCCATCCAGTATTTTTCAAGCAAATATTTCCATTATGAACTATGTATATATAGATTGTTGAAAAAGTCTGGAACCGGTTTAATATTTCGTATATAAAGATAATTTTAAGGTAGATGTGATTGAGGAATCTACTCTATGTAAAAATACTATTTTATTAAGCTTTCAAAAAATTTATCCGCTATTTTGGATCCGATATTTTGAATGTAACTTTGTTTTTTTAAATGGGTAGGTGATCATGTGATACATCATTTCGATGTATAATTTCAAGAGAAAACCAACGGTAAAATTTGCTCATCCATATCTTTAACCGATTAAAAAATGCGACAAAAAAAAAAGGAATTCGTGTTTTCCGATTTTGACCCATTTTACTGTACTATTTCTTTTTAATAGTAATTACTATTCTTTTTGGATTTAGAATTTAAATATGCTTTCAAACGATATGCCACACAACGATATTTGGGAGTATTTAAAATATTTGTGTACCAGCCATTTTGATTTTTTACTTTCTCACTATACTATAGTATAGAGAAAGTACCGGTATAGTGATCGCAAAAAAAATCGATGTTGAGATTTTTGTGGAAATATCCGTTTTGGGACCCCCTGAGTCCAAAAAAGTGGTTTTTACAAAATGTCTGTCTGTATGTATGTCTGTATGTCTGTCTGTATGTATGTCTGTATGTAGACAAAGCTAGAGAGAAAACTATTCGATCGATTTCAACTAAATTTGCACCAGACATGTCCAGTACGCCTGTATAGATGCACGAAAAAGGGTTTTGAACAATTTTGAAAAACAACCCCCTTTTTGTCCAAAAAAACCCCAAAAAATCAGTTATTATTTTAAAAAAAAAACGGCTCCAATGATTTTGATAAAATTTGGCTTATTTGTAGCCTTTAATGTGCCCTACCATATACAAAAACCCGCATCTTTCTAAAAATTCTTGTTTAGCTAATAATAATAATAAGTGATTTTTGGGGGTTTTTTGGCCATAAAGGGGGTTGTTTTTCAAAATTTTTCAAAACCTTTTTACGTGCATCTATAAAGACCTAATTGACGTGTTTGCTGCAAATTTTATCGAAATCGATCGAATAGTTTTCTCTCTAGCTAATAATAATAATATTTATTAGTTAATCGCCTACTTTAATAAAAGTATACAAAGCTAGAGAGAAAACTATTCGATCGATTTCAACCAAATTTGCACCAGACATGTCCAGCACGCCTGTATAGATGCACGAAAAAGGGTTTAGAACAATTTTGAAAAACAACCCCCTTTTTGGCCAAAAAACGCCCAAAAAATCAGTTATTATTTTTTTATTAAAAACGGCTCTAACGATTTTAATAAAGTTTGGCTTATTTGTAGCCTTTAATGTGCCCTACCATATACAGAAACCCGCATCTTTCTAAAAATTCTCGTTTAGCTAATAATAATAATAATAATAACTGTTTTTGGGATTTTTTTGGCCATAAAGCGGGTTGTTTAAAAAAAAATTTCAAAAACATTTTACGTGCATCTATGAAGACCTAATTGACGTGTTTGGTGAAATTTTTTTCGAAATCGATCGAATAGTTTTCTCTCTAGATAATAATAATAATAATAATATTTATTAGTTAATCTCCAACTTTAATAAAAAAACTCTCCTACCCCACCGTACAAGTCACAGTGAATCTGTTTAGTAATTTAAATGTATGTGAGAAAGTATGTGCCAGTTCCTGGTACCGTTTACTCAAAATTGATTTCGAGTGTTTCAACCAAATATCGTTGTGTGTCATATCGTTTGAAAGCTTATTTCATTCTAAATCCAAAAATAATAGTAATTAGTATTTTTTTTAATAGTACAGCAAAATGGGGCAAAATCGGAAAACACGATTTCGATGTATTTTGGTCGCCATTTTTAATCGGTTAAAGATATGGATGTGAAAATTTCACGGATGGTTTGCTCTTGAAATTCTACATCGAAATGATGTATCACATGACCACCTTCCTATTTAAAAAAACTAAGTTATATTCAAAATGGCGGATAATTTTTTTGAAATCTTAATAAAATAGTATTTTTACATAGAGTGGAGTTCTTCAATCACACCTACCTTAAAATGTTCTTCACATACGAAATATTAAACCGGCTCCAGACTTTTTCAACACCCTGTATTTATATATTCTAACAATTAATTAACATAATTCAAGGCCCAGAAAAAGAAATACGAATTAGTAACTTACTTTAAAAGTCATCATCTGATGAAGAACTAGTGTCGCTTTCTGAAGGTTCATCACAAGTTACTGAAGATTTACTTTCGTCGATGTATAGCCGTCCAATTGCCTTATCTTGTTTAATGTTCCGGATCTTCAAACGTGCCTATTTCTCTATTTCAATAAAATCTTTGGGAAAACTTCCTAACGAGTTTGAATTTGAAGATGTCAAGAAGGCTGCTAACAGATTTGTGTCTTTCATGACTGCTTCCATCAACAAAAAAGTAGATGAAGACCCTTCTTTAGATGCAGACAAATTGTGCATTGAGGCAGAATTAAAAAAAGGATACAAACCACCAAGAGAGTATATATGGTCATTGTGACACAAATGAAGATGCTTTTGTCAACTCAACTGAAGAAGACTAATTCAGGATAAAAGTGTATTGTGTCATTAAACTCGAGATTTTCAGATAAAAAATACTTGGCACTATATTCGATCCTAGAAGATTTCCTGAATTAAAGAAAAATGGACTGAGACCAAATACCTTGGACAAAATTTGTACATTGGTACAAAATGTAGACAGATAAAAACTGAAAGAACTTAAATACTTGTTTTAAGTATTGTCTGATTTAAACTTGACAATCCAAGAAAGTTTTTCAGGTATAAAATCTAATAATGAGTCGAGCAATGATGAATCCGATGAAGAGGAAAATAAGACTTGCTCTTATACATCAGAATGCAAGCAGTGTATCAAGTGTGTGTTCAATGTGATATATGAGTAGGCCCTAAAACATGTAGGTACTCTGTATCATTCCCTGAACTGAACTGGTCTGTAAGTTTATTTTGACCATCCCTTTAAAACAAGTTAACTGTGAGAGAACATTCTCTACACTCAAATTTGTAAAATCAAGACTTCGAGCAACATTGAACCAAGATAACTTAGCGGCTCTTATAATTCTTATATAGAGGCCTCCTATCTTAATCCAAATAGAAAGAGAGAGGACAATCACTTTCTTAGACAATGATGATGTGATAGCTAAGCTGTGTGAAAAAAGCGAGAAAACGAAGGGTCTCTTGGTGTATCTACTTATATAAAGCTAGACGGTAACACTGATTCATTGACATTAATTATTAGGCACTTCCCGTAGTCGGATCCCCCTCAACCTTACACTTCAATTAAAGCTCTCGACGAGAAACTTTTGGGAAAATTGCCAGAAGTTAACATTTTTTAATTTTGGAAGCACCTTTTGGGCGGGAAAGATTTTTTAGATTTTAAAAATGTTTTCATTTTTCCACTTTGAGCGCGTTTAGTAAGAAAACGGTAAGAGATAGCAAAATATGTTAAATACAAAAGTTGTAGAAAATTGTATTTCAGACCAACGATTTTTCATCAGATTTAAGATCCAATCATCCGTTTAGCCACTATTCATCCGAGAAGGGAAGCTCCGCCCAACGTTCTTAAAGCCAGCCGGTGTCACTGTTTACTGACATTAATTATTAGGCACTTCCCGTAATCGGACCCCCCTCAACCTTATACTTGAATTAAAGCTCTCGACGAGAAACTTTTGGAAAAATTGCCAGAAGTTAACATTTTTTAATTTTACAAGCACCTTTTGGGTGGGAAAGATTTTTTAGATTTTTTAAATTTTTCCATTTTTTCACTTTGAGCGCGTTTTGTAAGAAAACGGTAAGAGATAGCAAAAATTGTTAAATACAAAAGTTGTAGAAAATTAAATTTCAAAGAAGAGATTTTCCGTCAGATTCAAGATCCAATCATCCATTTAGCCACTATTCATCCGAGAAGGGAGGCTCCGCCCAAAGTCCTTAAAGCTAGACGATTTCATTCATTCACTGACATTAATTATTAGGCACTTCCCGTAATCGCAGCCCCATCAACCTTATACTTGAATTAAAGCTCTCGACGAGAAAGTTTTGGGAAAATTGCCAGAATTTAACATTTTTTAATTTTGGAGGCACCTATTGGGCGGGAACGATTTTTTCGATTTTTTTAATTTCTTCATTTTCCTACTTTGAGCGCATTTAGCAAGAAAACGGTATGAGATAGAAAAAAATGTTAAATACAAAAATTTGTAGAAAATTTAATTTCAAACTTTGCATCAAATTTAAGATCCAATCATCCGTTCAGCCGCTATTCACCTGAGAAGGAGCTCCGGCACACAATTCTTCAAATTTCCCATGTTAATCTTATGGAGATAATGTTTAATGAGTTTGAGTCCCCTGCCAAATAAAACAGCTGATTTATGCTCGGTCACCTATGTACAAACGAGCCCAAGATTAACGAGATTCATTAGCAAATTTTCCAACTGCGAGCGAAGCGAAGCAGCCATCTGAGGCCGAAGGCCAAGGCGGGGTTGGGACGCGAAGCGTCCAGGGGCAGAGCCCCTAGTTGAATATACTTTGAATCAGAAGAAAAATCATAACTTAGTAGTTATTTTATTTTCTCACGGCTCAAAGACTTTAAAGTAATTTATAAAATTATTTAATGAAATTTAGCTTTGTAACATGATTCTAGTTGTGTTATTTGTGTAAATAGTTTAGTTGTATTTTAAGATATACATTGTTTTTCAGAATTATCTCACACTTTCATTTCCATCTCTTCATTACAAAATCTGACAAAGTTTTAAGCCTAAACCAAAACAATCTTGATCAAGTTAAACTTTAAAATATAATGAGAACAAAAAAGTATCAAAAACAAATTCACAAGTGATAGTTTATTTTATTTTCTTAGTCGGCCGTTAGAACCAAATAATAAAACAGCCTTTTTAAACAATTAGGCTTACAGTTTGTACTCAATCAATGCAAAAACAGTTTATTCAATAATGAATTTTATTTTTGTTAACAGCATTTTTGTTAACGCATGTTTTATCTGTTAAATTATATCATGGAAAATTTGATGTAAATTTACAGCGCCATTGTACAGCTGTTGCTGGTTGTAAACAGGAAGTACATTATGTTTTATATAATTGTAAGGGACAATACAAATATAATAACAAAGAACCTAAGAAAATAATTTGTATTTTATTTACAAACTTACTTTCAGATTAGCTTAAAATCGTGTGTATAGGATGACATTTTCCATACCCTCAGACCTTCTGATATGCGCCTTCAGGCTATTCAAGGTTTACGCCCTAATGAAGGACCCAGTCCGCCCCTGCTTGTTGGCTGCCTTTAGGGCAATATCATAAATTAAATTTGATTTAAAGGAAAGTTTGTCAACGAGGACGTCATAAGGGTTCGTTTTTACACTTTTACAGATTTCAAACTGTTCCACTGAATCGATATGCCTACTTTTTTGCAAAAGTGTAGTCTAATATCTCCATGTCAGTGTAGATATCCATCTACTTATGGTTTTTATCAATAAGGTGTTCAGTGAAACTAGTTTTTGGAAAGTGTTCTCTAAGGCAAGTGTTCCTTAAATCGTTTTTTAAAACAACAGGCTGTCTGTCCTATATACAAATTGAGGCACTCTCTACATGTGCATATGCCAGTAATATCGTTCTTGCCTTTGTTTACATTTTCTATTGGATTATTTAAAAAAAGAGGATAATTTATTACATGTACTGAAAGATTCGGTAATGTTCTCTGTAGCCAGTTCATACTTTATAGTGCGACTTAATGCTGATCTGTATTCTGTGGAAACATAAGTCTGTTTTTTATTTTTGAGTTTTTTTTATGAGTTTGTCAATGACAGAGGTTCTGTACCCATTGGAGACTGCAATGTATTTAATTGTGTTAACTTCCGTTAGTATTTCTGTTTGTCCAATGGTATTAAAATTTGCCTGTGGACGAAAATGTTATAAGCTGCTATTTTTATATTATATGGGTGATTAGAAGTAGCGTGTATTGTCTGGTTTGTGGTAGGTTTTCTGTAGATGTTGAAATTAAAACTATTGTTTAATTTTTACATTGATAGGTCTAAAAAGTTTAGATTGTTATTAGATTCCTCTTCAAGCGTGAATTGGAGTTTCGGATGGATTGTGTTGAAGAAGTTAAGGAGCGTTTTTAATTGTCTGTTGCTGCCCTCAAAAAGTACAATTGTATCATCAACATATCTGTATGGTAATAAAAGATTATTTTTGACCCATTGTGTTTTTTTTTTCAGACCCAAGATATTTGTTTTCGATGTAGTTCAAAAACAATTCAGCTAGAATACCAGATAAGGGGATCCCACAGTTAAACCATCCTTCTGAATGTAGAAACAGACTACGAGACGATGAACACACGTAAACAATTTATTTATATACAAATAAAACATTTAACTCGGCAACAATTGTAAGCCGTAATGACTAAACATGAAAACAATGATTGAAGAGACAAGAACACTCAAAAAGGAAAATTTTCAAGATGAAGGTGAACGAAAGCAAGGGGTGCATATCATTTGACTTAGAAGAACTCTTCCATTACCAAGGATACTTACTAATATTGTCTACTAAAACAGGCAACTTTGTTTTTACAATTGTGGTACGCACGATTCACAAAATAACGGTTGTTGCTATTTAAACATTATGCAATAGCCATAAGTAGATTGATTGTTGCTTAACTAAAATTACCTTCTTTCTCCGTCCAAATAATCCTCACCAGTTTCAGCAAAAACTATCATCAGATCCTCTCTATTTGTTTTACAATTCTTTCACACGTTCCATGAGCATAAAAGTTATTTTTTTCATTGTCAAAAACTTGTAAAACAAGAAACAGTAAACAAAATTTAAAACTTTATATACAGGCAGAACAGACACTTATAAAAACAATAAAAAGGTAATTGTTTGCTATTATTTTGTCAGGAGCAAATTTTTCCATATTGAGATATGTTTCGTATTTATGTATTCTAACAATGAATTAACATTAATAAAGGACCAGAAAAAGGAATTAATCTGTAGAAAATCTACTTCTGTCTATAACAACAAAAACACGGGCCTATAGAATATTTGAGAAAAATTTAATTTGTTTTGCTATAATTAATAAATATTATTGTTATATTTAGGCCTAACTACATTTAATTTAAAATGAAACATTTATATTATGTTACAGTGTTTGTTGGGCTTATATAAGTAAGAACAGTGTAGAATTTGTTTAAATAAAAGTAAAATACTGCCGTTGTGAAAAGCTAAAATTGTTTAGTTACATTAATCAGAGTGTAAATGTAAAACCCTCAAACAAGTTAAAAGTTTTGGGACAATTGAAAGGAATTTTTAACTCTATAGGCACTTCGTTTTGACCGAAGCAACTGGTGTTTCTTAATATTCTTGATGCGCTACGACTACGGTTTTTTCCTCAATTAGAAGAAGCCGAACCACAGAACTTTATTTAGCAGCAAGATGCCTCATTGGATGCTCAGTACGGTATTGGTTAAACGATGTTGCTGCCCGCCACCAAGATGAGCTTGTTTCGCATGGCCTTAACATCCATTCCAACTGTTGCCATGCGATTTCTACCTTCACGGGGTTCATAAAGGATCGTGCCTAGAGAAACAGGATTGGAGCAGCTGTTGCAACAGTTACTCCAGACACATTGAACTAGGTTTGGGACAAACTCGGGGTATTGACTCAAAGTGTGACGAATGGTGCTCACATCAACACTTTTACAAAATACTCGTTCATTTGATGTATTATATAAAATTATAAGTTAAATGTAATAAATACTACAAAGCCTTAAAACCCCGGTATTCATTTTCCAACAGCACCCAGTGGAACGGGAGTAACTGGCCGAAAATAAGGAAACCTTAATTTAAAATTTCATTGAAATGTATTTATTCATAAATAACTTACCTAAAATTATCAAACAACATTTCGTTATTAAAACAATGCTAAATTAAACTTGAAAGTAGATCAAAACCTGAAATGAATTTGATACTTTAAGGAATCCGTATTAATTCAAAAAGACAATTCATTCATGGCATAGAGTTCAGTTGTGCAGGTATCACTTGGGTCCCAACACCTGGATTTCTTAAGAACAGTCCGGTACAGACATCCATGCCATAAACAGTGTAATCTGTAAACACAATTTTATCCATATTTATTTTTAGTCCTGTATGAAATACAATTAATATTAACGAAGTTGTGTTAATATTTTCAATTAACGATACAGTATGGGCAGTAACTGCACCCCATACCCTTATGAATTATGGGGACCCATATGATATTTTCTAGGGAGGGGGGGCTAGACCGGGGTATGGGGCTTAACACGTTCACTGCTAAGGACGCACATGTGAGCTTGACACTGAACACTATTAGAAGCGGCCGACGCCCAGTGCATTGCGTGCTTTGCACGCCAACCCCCGTATTGGGAGTATTTTCAATACTCAATGCATTGCGTGCTTCACACGCCAATTTTAAGCCTATATGCTTGGACGCACATATGCGTCCGCTTTAAAATATTATTGATTATTACGTAGAAAGGTTCAAAAATAAAGTCATTTCTACTCATTTAGACTATAAATATCAAAAATAAAAGGTCAGCTCCTGGCGTAGGAAATACGAAATTTGCGTAGCAGTGAACGTGTTAAGGAGTACCCTCCCCTCCTTCGGCAAAAGGAGTCCAGGGATATTTTTGACTTCCCCAAGAAAACTTTCAAAATTTGGGAAGCCAATTTGGCTGTTCAGGTGAAATATTAACTCACACAGCATTGAGTCTGTACCCTTACATCGTTAGTGAATACACAAAGATCTATAACACTCCTAGAGGCCGCACCAAGTAGTGACCCAGCAGCTCATGCTTGAACTCTTGTAAAAAATAAAGTAAGTATATGTAAAATCAAACGGCACATAACATTTAAAACATATTTTAGTGCTAATCTCTTTAAAGCAAAATACCTGACTATAATTAATAGTATACATATTTTCCTTTCCCTGAGAGCTAGAGGGGGAGGGCATGGCCGCCCTTTGCCCATAGGTATGGGAGCCCATGCCCTTATGTTTTGAAAATACAACTGAATGTCACTTTTTTTAAATTTGTAAGCTGAAAAGCTGCAACATCATCTGACAGTTTTCTCGAAGAAGATCTATTTTGATAAACTGCAACTTGGTTGGCTGTTATCCTACCGAGAGAGGATCTTAAACATACATTCGGTACAGTAAGTTTAACCCTATCAAAAATATTTAAACATATGTTTTTTTCCAATAATCTATATACTAAAGGACTCTGACCCCTGTCCACCAACAGATTACTGTACACTATGATGTATTCCCTGGAATGGTGATTGATTATGACAGAGGTATCATGTTTTTATATGGGAGAAAGACAATTTTCATTACCAAAATGTGATACGGCAAAGTAGTATTTCCCACTACTCAAATAGGCCTAGCATAAAATAAAGTTGGCATAATTTTAATAGTGTTAGGTGTTTGAATTATGATACAGTAAACCTTTTTCTTTGTTTGTATTTACTATTATCTAAACTAAAAAAAAACCGGTTGGTTGTGAAGAATAATTATTACCTGATTCTGAATTTACCAATTTGATTGCTATGGTAATACATCTAAATACTTTCAAGAAACGCGTGTTGGTTCAGTAGAGGCCTATCAAGAGCACTTAATAGATCATATAAAGTCTTAAAAAAAGTTATTTTTTTAAATATAAAATCGACAAATGATCAAGTTTTAAAATTTGCAACAGAAGAAGAATGGAAGCAGATCAGTTCAATGGAAAACCAAAAGGAATTGTTTCGGAAATTTCTCTAAAAAAACCACGACAGATTCCCAAATCATGAGAGGTTTTATACAAGAGGACAGAGAACAAGAATACATGGTACATGCTCAGAACCTAGTTATGCAGCAAGACTGGATAATCATTGGCGATTTCTGTATGCCACCAGACTTGATGTGGAGGGAATTTTTTATGGAACTCTCTTCAAAATACTTTACCAGATCCCAAGAATTTGGAGTTTGGGGTAAGACAACACAGTCGAAATGTTCTCAATGCGATTTCGGCCGTGCAGTGCCAAACACAATTTGGTTAGTTGTAAAAAAACCCTGGATGAGGGAAGATTCACCTACAGACATGATAAAGTACTTGGTGTGGTAAGAGAAGCCCTAAGCCTGGGTATAGCCATGGCAAAAAAAGACATCAACCAATCCCATATTAAGTTTGTGAAAGAAGGATATCGTGCAAAGGCCGTGACTGTGAAAGCGACAGCGGCTGACTGGAAAATTTTGACAGACTATGGCAATCGACATTATAAATTCCCTGAAGAGATAGCTGTATCCGAAAGGTGTCCAGACGTAACTGCCTACTCTGTCCGTGCAAAACAGCTCATCACGATTGAACTCACTGTACCCTGGGAAACTAATATTCCTCAGCAGCAATTAAAGAAGAAGAAGAAATACTATGAGTTAGAAGCAGCTGCAGGTGTTTGCCCTCAGTTGTTTGTAGTGGAAGTTGGTGCCCACAAACTACCATCTAAAAGTATGTATAACTTTCTGATGACTTGGAAGAAAGAAAATTAAGGAGTTTTTGAATCGAATGTCACATGGAGCTTTAAGTGCATCATATCTTCTTTGGATCAGAAGGAATAAAGAATGGACAGTTGGAGAGGGGAACGTAGTGGCCAGATAAATATGTCTTAAACCTCCTTGCCCGGTCGTCAGTCCGGGGCCAACCAAAGTGCCAAAAAAAATTAACTACATCTGATCATTCTTGTGGGCCTGCCGTGAAGACAGCGATATCACATAACAGCCATAATCATAATCTTAAGCTACAACATCCGTTTCTCGCTATAGCAAAAAAAAAAAATTTTTGCACCTTTCAAACCCCTTTACGAAAGGTGAAAATCCGTAGACTTTTTCTACAATGTTTACGATCAAAACGAACTTCTGCGAAAAAGATGTCACATTATTTTTTATCATGTTACCAGTACTGTAAATGCTTAGAGGTAGAATAAGATTGGGATTGCATAACTTGTGAGGAAATCACAATCAGACAGGTGCATTTTAAAGTAGACCAACGACCAAACTCTACGAGTAAAACTCAGTGGGGAGGGAGGTCTTAACTATATTGGAATGATTCGAGGCAGGGCTTTTTGAAGGGCACCGGCGATGTAAGCGTTTAGGAGAGAGATCCGATCTGACCGAAAGAGCCACGAGGGTGAAGACTCATTTGTGAATATTGAGGAATAATTGTTTTATACTAAGTTTGAGTTTCTGTAGAATCAGTTTTTTTTTTTTTGTAGGATTGCTTATTTGAATAATATGCATGTTTAGAGTTTAGTTTTGTCTGTAGAGGTATAGGCCTAAGAGTTATAGTTTATTGTTCTTGAATATACTGAGTGTTCATAAAGTCCCTTCAACCCCCTTTATTACTTTTGTTATTGAAAATAAGTTAACAAAACTTTGTATATATCTTGTGTTGCATAACAGGACAAATTTTTACTTTCTCCACCCTATACGTAGTAGGCTATATGGAGAAAGTATTGTTTTCGTAAAAATGTTCGAATTTGAATTTTCAGTTGAATTATCTGTTTTGGTGCTCCCAGAACCCCAAAAAATTGTTTAGTGCAATTATCTGTGTTGGTGCTCCCTGAACCCAAAAATATTTTTAGTGGAATTTTTTGTTTTGGTGCTTCCTGAACCCAAAAAAGTGTTTTTAGAGTGGTGTCTGTCTGTCAGTCTGTCTGTATGTATACACGACCAGAGAGGATACTACTGGTCCGATTTTCATGAAATTTGGTATGTAGATACTAAACTATATCTCCAGGCGTTTTTTTCATTTTTTGGAATTTTTAATTTCTAAGTGTAATTTACCCGTAAAAACCCATTAAAAACGACAAAAATGCAAATTTCTCAAAAACGGCTCTAACGATTTTGATCAAATTTTCAGTATTTATAGTGCTTAAGATGCCAAACAAAATGACACCACCCGCTTTTATCAAAACTTAGGCGTTTTATAATTATGGGAAAATGTTTAAAAATAAACAAGTTTGTGTTGTCAAACTAGCATCGC
>JAGFPH010011037.1:8910-26144 GCA_018207615.1 Philaenus spumarius
ATTTTTAATGTAGGTTTTGTAAAATATACCAATTACGTGTAATTTGTGTTTACAATAAAATGAGTTCAATACAGGTCTGTTATTTTGTAGATTAAGCTAACCAATATGGTCCATGGCGACGTTTTGAATCAAAATGGTTCTAATAACATGGCGTGTGTTTATAGATGTGAATGTCATTTAATTTAATGTAACAATTTTCCACTATAATGAGTAAATATAATAACTCGTACTCAGAGTAAATCTTATGTTTTACAAATGATAGACACGGTAGGGGGACTTAGGGTGCTTCTCTTTATGCAAATAGTTTAAAGCTTTGAAAATCACGGCAGCAAAGGGATACTGAGTACTTAGTTAAATATTTGCGTTGACGCATCGTTAAAAGTGTGGACATAAGAATACATATAGTTTGTAAGCATTAGAGTAAAAATTTTTACCCCGGAAAGAAAATTAAAGTCTGCTTGAATGTAAACTTAAATAATAAGCTCATGTTATTTATTTCCTTTGAAAAATGGGGTTTATTTAAGAAATATAAGCTGTGAGTTAGAGTAAGCCGTTGGCTGAGTTCCTGTAAACGTATTAACTGTAAAGAGTGTTTACACTCAATCTGGTTTTTTTTATTTATCGAATAAAAGGAATAACACATTTGCATATAACCAAGTCATCATAATATATACACTAAGAAATCATGCATACATTTAGCTAATCCAATCAAGTAAACAGGCTAAGTTAATAGTAAATTATGGTAACTATTTCATTGCTGATAAACAGTTTTAAAAATGTATTTATTTCACAATAAATAAAACAAAAAATGTATATTGGTAGAATAAAAGTTGGATTTAGATTCTCACAACTAATCCGTTTATTCAAATGTGTAGAAAGTCAAATTCGCCATCTTCAGTGGTGTACGTACTGCAATAATCAAACTATAACTAACTAATGGTACAATAATTATGATCCTGTGAATTCATTTTCTTTTCTTACAATACCTTATTTACAGTTTATAATTTTATTAACATATGACGAACACATTAATTTGCCATATTTACGTGGGCATGATTGTATATTTGTGTTAAATATTCTTTCTATGACCGCCCGTTTAAATTGTATATTTTTTATAACTTCATGGTGCCTATTTCTGGTGACAAACGATTTTGTATGGTAATTAAGAAATTGTATCACTTATGAAATTTGCATATTGCTTTTTTTATATAAGTAAAGATTTTTAATAAAGAAGAATACATAGGTACTGGTTTTGTTTAATTTTCGTTAAGTGCCATCTTTCTGCTGTGCAAAATTTCCTATATTCTTCCTTGTATTTTGTTGTATACTACTGTAAATTCTATCTTAAAATGTTTCTATTTAAAAGTTATTATCTGTTTTCACAAAAAAACCTTAATTTTCTAAAATCAAACAGTTTCTTTTTCGTCGCATTGTCGTATATAATTTGACTGTTGGGTACAAGTTAAATTATCAGATACGACAATTATTGATTTGATCTACTATTTCTGGTTTCAAACGGTTCGTATGACTAGACGATGCGACGGCCAAACAAATCAAGTTTGATTTCAAGGAGTTTAACCATTGTATAGTATAAACTTAAAGCTTTGAAAATACAACAAATCCCAACGTGAGTGTAATTTAATCGTAGGGTCGTAAGAGACATGTATTCGTGTGATACCACTTACTCGTGCTATTACCTTCAACAATACTGTAGGTACACACTGTTTAGTGTTTAAGTATTAGGGAGAACATCCAATTACTATACGCACACCGAACTATATCTAAAATAAGCTGAGATATTTATTTTAAATAGACAAATATAATTTAATAACTATTTTATAAATTAATAATTTTTTTTTTTAATTTTATTACTTACCCACCAACTTGAAACCATACCTTTTATATTGATGCATATTACATATGCAAAAGGTACACAAACGGCACATAGTTGTTTACATTTTAAACGGTGTAAACAATTTAAACGTCTTTACGGAATCTCAAAAGACGTGAAACTTTATACATTCCCAAGAGTAGCATAGGAGGTGGTTATTCAGAATTGCAAAAGTAGGAAAATGTTACCATGGAAAATATTAGATGCACGTAACACACATCCATATTATATTATTATATTATATTTTTATTATTATTTAAACTATTCGATCGATTTCAAACAAATTTGCAACAAAAATGTCAATTAGGCCTGTATAGATGCACGAAAAAAGGTTTTGACAAATTTTGAAAAACAATCCCCTTTTGGGCCAAAAACTCCCAAAAATCTGTCATTATTATTATTATTACCTAAACGAGAATTTTTAGAAAGATGCGGTTTTTTTCATATGGTAGGGTACATTAAGGGCTACAAATAAGCCAAATTTGATCAAAATCGTTAGAGCCGTTTTTAAAAAAATTTAGATTTTTCTAAATATTTTGCCATTTTAAGGGGGGAAAACACCTTAAAAATCAAAAAATTTTAAAATGAAAAACAGCCTGGAGATATTCCAGAACTACACCTACATACCAAATTTCATCAAAATCGGACTGTTGGTATGGTCTCCAGCTCCGTATACATCCTTACAGACACACGGGCAGACATCACCAAAAAAACTCACCTTTTTGGGTTCAGGGAGCACCAAAACAAATAATTCCATCAAAAATATTTTTGAGTTCAGGGAGAACCAAAACAGATTCTGCTAAAAATTTTAATTCGAAAATTTGGACGCAAACAATTCTTTCTCCATTTACTACGTATAGGGGGGAGAGAGTAAAAATGTAAAAAAAAGTTAATACTTTGTTATTTTAATGTCAAACAAACACAAAAGGAGAGCATAAACTGAATGTTCGGTACATTGCTACAAAATAATTATAAAAAATACTCACCACTTAATAATACAATTATTATGGTTTAACACATTGTATAATACAATTATGGTTTATGCTAATGTTGGGTATTGTAAACATTTACCAAAACATTATATATATCAGTTACCAGTTATTGTTCAGAAAACAAATGCAGAAAACACGTTTTGTTTGTCATTTTAAAAAGGTAAAATAAGTAGGGTCCCTAAATTTGTTGTAATTAATTTCCTTTTATATATTTTACTTTATAGAATTCAAACAGCTGGAATGTTTTTTTTTTTTATGTAATAATTAAAGTTTTAGTTTCAAATAAACTTGTAAAAAATAAGATTATCATACCGAGTATGAGCTTACTATCTTATCTATTTTCAAAATAATTATAACGACTGCTAAAGAGAAGTTACGGATGAACGAGATACTAAGCACTGTCAAACCTTTCTACCATGGTTATGTAGTTTTTTTAAGACAATTTTAAAGAGGTATTACAATTTAAATGCATGTCTAAACCTATCACTTATTTTTCAGGTCTTACGATTAAAGTTTAGACTACTTAATTCCATCTTTATTTATTTCTTTAAAAATTAATGCTGTATAAAAAAAGTCAGCATTATTTTTTTTTTTTTACTGTTGCTGGGTTTTAATTCTTAATGAAAAAACAATTGAAACAATGATTGATATATTATTTTAATTTTTTATTCTTTTGAATTCTTAAATTTGTATTTACAAAAAGTTTGTCTTGCATAAACCATGTTTTATTTCCATTAAGTACAGAAGTGCATTTAAATATTTTGTTTTTGTTTTTGATGCGTTATATGATTTATATTTTGTTTGTTTTTCATGTATAACCTAAGTGAGATTTTAAATTCTGTTTTTATTTATCTATACAGTATAACATATGAATAAATGTAATAATTAAAAAAAATCAGAAAAAGTTATTTAAATCAAGTTTTACTATGTGTAGTCAAAAGTAAATAATTCTAAAATCACAATAATTAAATACAACTTTTTTAAAACTCATCAAATGCAAATTTTGGTATTAAGATTAAAGGCGTTGTAAGGGACAAATAATAACAGGACAAAACTAAATAAAATAATGTATTATTACCTAAATATAAAAAAAGGACTTTAAATTACATTATGAAGTTGCTATTCTTGCATGAAAAATAGAATTCCTAGATAAAGTATTGCAATGCTTATCTTTTCAATTATTTCGAGTATGTATTACAACATTCAAAATATTCAGAAGTAGAATTGTAAAGTTACAATTTTATGTAGAATTCTGAACTTTAAGTTAAAACTTTAGTCAAGTCTAAAAGTACATTATAAATATTACGATAGATTATAACTTCTAGTTGTAAATCACATATAATCGTAAATATATATATTTTTTTAATATCCATATAAAAATAGGTTAAACAACTTTTTTTTTTCTAATTTCTAAATTTTGTTTTTGTTTATTTTTTACAAGTATAACTATTTTATAATATTATAATTACTCTAGTTTCAGACACGTATTTGTATTAACCATAAATATTCCGTGTAACCCATTTGGAATCAAAATCTTTTACATTTTTAATAACTCAAAATATAATTATTAATCAAAATCACGCATACACGGAAAGTAGAACTTTTTCGAATCTACGTTTATAAGTATTGTTTATTTATTTGTAGAGGGGCTTCCAAAATCTCCAACTTTCTTAACCACCCTTTATGCTAATAAACTAAGGGTGATAGAAGCCGCTACAACTTATATCAATATTTATAATTCATGTACATTTATAAATAGGGTGAAAATACAAATGTCTAATAAACTTTTCCATCTTTTTCTAGTAAAACTTTATTACGGATACTACTTAGCTCTTATGATTGCTCTGGTTATGTCAGCGATAAAAATAAATTAAAAAATTTCCCGTTACATAAACATGTTTTATGGCCTGAAGTCGCGTTAAGCTGGGCTGTTAGTGGTTGAAGAGTAGTAAACATTTTTATTTTCACTTTATCGACGTGTTACGAAGTACGGTCAGTATTTAGTACACTGGTCTGTACAAATCTAGTTGTGCTAATTGAAACGTTATGGCAGGTTTAAGTTTGTATTAATTTCTCCTACATAAAGTCACTCTACTTACGATATGGGTATATAATATTATTGCTATTGATATACGGATTTGCGTGAGGTTCATATTGTACTTTAAGGATTTTTACTTGCAAAATATTGGTTTCAATCAGCTCAAGTGACATGACCTACACCTAAGTAAAGTAAAGCATTGAATACATTATTCATTTCCTCAATAAAAATTAGTTCAGTGAAAGAAAAATAATAATTATTCCATTAAAAATATTTTATTATTTTATATATTGTACTAGCTGACCCGGACGGCTTTGCCAGTGGTGGTTGGTATTTAGTCTTTAACATAATTATATTCTTTTTAAGTGTTCAGTCAGTGAGTGGTATTTGGCTTATATATATAGATCTTAAATAATAAAAGCACTATTGTCATAATAATAAAAGATCTAAAATTTTGATTTTAGTAACTTTGATCCCCCCAAACCCCTCCTAAAATTTTGCAATTTTCCTTACCCTTTCTTAGTGAGCACCTATGGCTCTAGAGGAAGCTACATACCAAATTTCATTCCAATCCGTTCGGTAGTTTTGAAGAAATCGTGATTTAATAACTTTGATCCAACTAAACCCCTCCTAAAATTTCGAAATGCCATACCCTTTCTTAGTGAGCACCTATGGCCCTAGAGAAAGCTACATACCAAATTTCATTCCAATCCGTTCGGTAGTTTTTGAGAAATCGTGATGAGTGAGTGAGTAAGTGGTATTTCGCTTACATATTATATATAGATAATAATTTGAAAGGTAAGTGAAAACTTTGTAAGACGAATAATCAAAATTGTATTACCTCAAGATTGAAAAAATGTACTGATATTAAAAATAATTTAAAAAAAAAAATATATAATGAATTATATCGCTCAGCTAAGGAAATTGTTTTTTTGTTTTTACAATAATAAGTTTAAACTACCTGACATATAGTTTTTTAAGGCTGATTTTATATTTTTAAATTGATTAATTTGTGTGTTTCTTTATAGGATGGATTTGTGTTTATGGTTTATTTCATTTGTACCTTTACTATGACTGATGGTATTACCTTTAATCTTCCACGAAACTAAACTTTAAAACTATTATTTTTTTTAATTTTTGTTTTTGGTAAAGTAGGCCTAATACTTTGATTTATACTCTTCATATGTGTATATTTTTTTACTATCAGTTATTCGGACGTTTGTCACCATTTGTGTGTTAAAAATCAATACACAACGTTTTTGATTTTGTATTAATTTATTGATTTTAAACACGCAAATGATGGCAAATGTCCGAATAACTAATAATAAAATTAAACACCCATCATTAATAACTGATAACTTTAAACAGAGAATATGTATCTTCTCAGCTTAGCACTATACATAATGGTACTATTTGATTACCAGGACTTGGCTTGATTTAGGCTTAATTTTGTTTTAAGACTTACTTCTTAAAGCTTACAGGCTATATTATTCTGAGCAAATGTATATATGCAAAGGAAGAATGTTGTTTCCATTCAAAACTACAGCTACCTCCATTACGATATTCTCTTTCTAAAATACTTAAATTTTATGTTAATTTTAAACTCCGAATAGACAGATTATTTTAAAATTATGAGTTCTTAAAGTAATAATTAACACTTTATTACTTTTTAAACGGCAGTTAAATACATGTGTTATTGTTTCACCAGTTTTACATCTAATAACGGAAAGCGCAGAAGCAGAAGTCCCAACAACCAGCTTAAATATAATGTGTGAGGTGTTGGAGGTTTAAATATATTTGTTAATAAGCACTAAACATTTATATCGATTCTTCAAATATCTAAACAAAATTGTTTTACTAAATAAAATTATACAGTATATTGTTAATATACTTTCTTTTTTTTTAAAGCACCATTAAAGCATATACTATTACAAATAGTTACGAAATGGTTTAAGGACTTAAGGATATGTAATATTTTTGTTGCTCTCACTTAATAATACATGGAACACAAACAGATACATTATATACAGTACACACGTATACAGGATGACACAGACCGTAGGAGTGTTACATTTATTGTGCGAACAAATTAGTTCAAAGCTCAAAAATAAAACTGCACAATTTCACACCTAAAAAATGCAATGCATAAAATTGCTTGTCAAATTCCAGTTTCCTGAACATTTGAGTTTTAATAATCAGCCCTGTAACAAGGTGGTCTGTAATACCCTGATAAATGATAGAAAGAGATAACAGTATTAAATTGTATAAAGACAGTAGGGAAAAACCATCGTTCAAAGATGATAACAATATTATTGTTACAAACATTCGGCTTATATAAAAAACTTGTTGTTTTTTTAATAATACAGTTGCTGGCGGATATTTCCACTGTAATGTACACAAAACCCAGAAAATATATTTTTTTAATTAATGTCTTTTTGAATTTCCTGTTTCGTATTTATTTATTTTTTAAGGTGCTTATCATTATAATTATTAATATTTTATTGTTATTACTTTGTATTTACTTTATTCCAGTTAGACGAACGAAGCATTGTACTGTATATTACTAGTAAACTGACCCAACTGCCACTAAAAACTGGGCTCGAAAATATGCAACTGTGTTTGGGGATCCAACTGTACCAATCCGTCAGAATTTATTTAAGCTATATGTAATAAGATGCAGTCCATAAATAGGTATGATATACAATATATTAACGTTAATTTAAGAATATTTGTATTACCATATTGCACTTATTAGTTAAAAACCAATATACACTATTATTTTTACTTCCAATTTATTGCTCATTTAAATTTTATCATAGATTTTCTTATTTCCAATTTATTGTATATTGTTAATTTATTGTAGATGTTAACTTCCAGTTTATTTTAGATTTAATTGTAGATTTTCTTACTTGCAATTTATTGTATATTATAAAAATATATCGAGCTTGACTCGTGAGAAATATTATTATAATTATTATTATAACTGTTATAATTTATTTGTGGCTCATGTGTCACTGAAGATGACGACTTTTTCGTTGAAACTCGTTTGGCTAATAAACGTAGTTTGTGAGAAATGTGTTTGTTTTTATTGTTTATTTTTAATTTATTGTAGATGTTAACTTCCAGTTTATTTTAGATTTAAATTTTATTGTAGATTTTATGACTTGCAATTTATTGTATATTATAAAAATGTATCGAGCTTGACTCGTGAGAAATATTATTATAATTATTATTATAACTGTTATAATTTAGTTGTAGCTCATGTGTCACTGAAGATGACGACTTTTTCGTTGAAACTTGTTTGGCTAATAAACGTAGTTTGTGAGAAATGTGTTTATTTTTATTGTATATTGTTAATTTATTGAAGATTTTTACTTCCTGTTTATTATAGTTTAAATTTTATTGTAGATCTTCTTAACTCTAATTTATCGTATATTGTTAATTTCTTCAAGTTAATTGTAGATTTAAATTTTATTGTAGATTTTCTTACTTCCAATTTATTGTTAATTGTTAATTTACTGTCGATTTTTACTTCAGTTTATTGCAGATTAAAATTTTATTGTAGATTTTCTTACTTCCAATGTATTGTGTATTGTTAAGTTATTGTAGATTTTTACTTCCAGCTTATTTTAGAGTTTTTACTGCCAGTTTATTGTATTTCTATGAAAAAGTACCAAACATAAGATTCAGACAACATCCTTATAGGAAATGTCAAGTACATAAATTAAGGGGATAAATATTTTATAAACAATAGCACATATACCATTACAAGTAAACTATGAAATATTCATGTATTACAAAGTACTCACTGCTACCTGATATGCTAAATAGAATTTGAAACTTTTCGATACGACTTTAACAAAGTATGAAAGTTAAGAATGCACGTACTATTACACAAACTTTTCATGTAAGCTTAACGAGAAATATTTTTGACGCAATATATTCACAAATTTATATAAGAAATAAATGATGCTATAATCAATATTGTCCGAAAGTTTTCTCAACCATGTCATATTAATTTAAAATTTATTTTCATTTATTACCATTTCTTTTTTTCTTTTAATAATAATTTATGAAACAATTAACATGAGTAAGTATTAAAGTTATTTCAGAAAGATATCACTAAATATATATTTTTAGGGTGTAAAAATACATTGACAATATTTAAATGACTGTGTTTACATTAAGTATTCTTATATTTAGGATTATTTATTTATTGTAGTGAGTAAGTATATATTAATGATTTAGAGTAGAAAAGGTTTTTTCAAATAATACAATACCTTTATATCTATATGTTGTTATGTGCATGGTGGTAATAAATTCTTAGAAATGTTTAATAGTTTCTTAATTTGGTTTTCCAGAAACCATTATGTAAACTAAACATTTTTTTAACCCTTCACCCAGCCACTAAAAATGATTTAGCTATGGAAAATGTTGAATATGATAATTAGTGTAATGCATTTAGATTTCCATTTAGTCAAGGACAGCTAGAGGTGGAGTGACATTTCCAATGCCAGCATATGCATTTTTAAATGTTTTACCGAGAACAATTCCACAAAACTAATCTCAAAATGTTATCAAGTCAGACTTAATAGAAGTTTTGAATTTTCAATACTATAGCCACTGCGGCAACACTAATACAGTCAATGGTATTGCTAATTTATATTTGGTAGACAAGAGTACTGCAATGATTCATCAGATATCCTAACATTACCTTAGTCATAGGTTCTAATGATTCTGAATGGATCGGTATTTTAATAAAATTTGTGATATTGTTTTGAGAAATTTTAAATTATTAAAACCAACTACAACACGATATTGTGTCATTAAAGATTTTCTGTATTCCCTTAGTGGACCACAAATTCCCCTTTTATTAGTTCGGGTCGCTGGTGTAGTTAAAACTTAATTTACATTACAGTATGTTAGCTACCTCTATTATCTTATGTTGTCCATTCGTCAACATTGGAATTTTAATTTAAGCTCAATCAGTCCAAAGACATACACATCTATAAATATATTTTTTGAACATATTCTTCTTTTTTTAAATAAATATAAAATTAATTTAATTAGTTATATAATTATAAATAAATATAAAATGTTTGCTGCGAATCAAATTAAAATTCGGAGACCTACTTTTTATGTGTACTTAAAATAAAAGTTAATTTCAAAATTTTATTTCTAGAATAAATTTGACAAGAAAATTATACCGGAGAAGCAGTATACTGCGAAATGTATTATTTTTAGCATTGTATATTCACGGTTAGTGTTTTTATATTTATTCAAAATTAAGAACGGAGACTAAGTCAGAGTGTAACTTAAGACTAACCAAAGTAAAATAATTACTTCAGATTAAAAGAGTATAATTGAGGATATTTAAATATTTACTTACCTATTTAAATTAATAGTAAATATATATTTGTAACTCAAATAATATTGATCATATTTCATAAAAATATTTTGCATATAAATGCAATTTACATTTACGTAAAATATATCACAAACTATAGGAAAGTATTTTTTATTTAAACAACAATAAAACAAGTTGTTGATGAAAATTATACAAATTAAGGAAAATATGTTTTGAAATCAGTTTTGTTTTTATTTTTCAGAAGCACAAATATAACAATTTTACTAAATTTGAAACATAAATACAATTTCATATCTAAATATAATTTATATTGTACAAAAAATTCGTCACTAATAAAAAAAAGATTGTCACTGCAATTTTTTTAGAAATTACGTAAAATATGTGAGATGTTTTGGATTTTTTCCGACACCATGACCTATATTGTTCCAACTAGAGAATGTGTTATTGAACAGCTGTTTATTCAACTTTCCTTATACTAAACAGACCTCAGATAGTCTAAATGCATGCCAATCAAACAACACAAAGTCACTAAACAGGTTCTCAAGTTTTAAACTAATCCAAAGGAAGAGAAACATTGTATTTATATATTTTGTATGGATTTTACAAGCAAATAAAGAAATAATGTGCAGAGCATGATGATGTTAAGCTAAATAAATAAATAACGCAGCTTCACAAGAACAGCTGCTGAGGTACTTAAGGTTGTTATATCTTAGAAAATCATAAACTTAGCCATAACTCCTGATGTAAGACAATTAAACTGCTATGCATTATTTAATTTATTTACCTGAGATTTACGTGTATTTAATATAAGCTTATGAGAACATTTATTGGATATAACTTGCGTTGTAAGTCTTAACACAAGTAAATATTGCAAATTATTCCACTCATTGCATTACAACTATTAAATAATTAATTTGTGAAGGTATGTTTTAATAAATAATAATAATGCAGCTTTATTTATATGTCTACATAAAAACAAATACATTGAATAAAATTAAATTTCCCTAAACAATAATTTTGGTCTAAAAACTTCTAGAAGCTGTGCTGAGTAATGAAATGTGAATAACATACTAATCACTAATGTGAATCAAATCTGTTAAAATATTTTCTGAAATAAATATAGAAAACTTTACTACACCAAAATAAAACCAAATAAATTTAACTACACATCAATCAAATAAATGAAACCACTCAATGTATTTGCTACACATAAATGCAGTTTGTAAAAGCCACACATAAAAACTTCATTAAATAATTTTTTTAACAAATTTTTGAAAATCTGCATTCCGATTCGAGCAATTCAAGTATATTGGCACTAAATAGAAAGGCTTGATCGGTTCTGTAATAATATTCAGACCTATAATAATATTTTGATAGCAGAGTGTTTTTGTAACGATTGCAACAAACAGAGGTATTAAAAAGTCAGTTCTACGTCACTTTATGTTTGATGAAGACAAACACTAGGCCTAAAACTTATATAAATTATTTGAGACACTTTATTAGGGAAGATTTTGAAAACGAACCGGTTAAAGTTTTAAGAAAATGGGGAAGGTTTTATTCAGATTGATTCAAAACCTAAAATAAAGGTAACGTTTCTAGCACCCATTGTTGAGGATTTTTTAAAGACATTTGTAAATTGAATATTTTAAAACAAGTGCTGACAAGTGTCGATAATACAGACGTGATGAGCTCTAATTCTACAGTCCTTTGGTAAAATAAGAAAGGCTTTCATATATTGTATTTTTACAACAAAATAACTTCTGGTGTAATATTTTAACAATTTATAAGAAAGTCATACAGTTAAGGTACTGCATAAAAGTATTATACTATGCTTAAAGAGACAATAGACTGATTCATTACATTTCTTTACTTATTTTGGCAGTAGTCTTGTTATAAATGATGGTACTGAAATTAAACTTGAATAATAAAGAGAAAATGGCAATAACGTTACTTAAAAAATCTTGACATCCTCAGACTGAGAAAACGATTTTTTAAGAAGGTAATTTAGTCGCTTTTATTTGTAATTATTATAAGATAATGGTACACATTCCAATGTACATACAACAAACGCTGCAGCTTAGGTAAGAAAAACATAAAAATAAAACTCGCAATTTACCTACTCTCCTATTACTTACTAAGGCATAATATGTCATTTAAAACCCCTTGGTAATCAAACAGGAAGATGACAGTAAAGACGAACACTTTTAGACGTTTGGCACATTTTCTCATTTTAAATATCTTGAAATGTAACCAAGCAATAATTATATAACCATATAAGCGAATATTTGCTCTGGTTATGTTTGGAATAAAATAAAATCGAACCACGTTTTCTCTACGAAGTTGGTTTGAGAACCGGAGGTGTCTTAAAGCTTTTTACTCAGTGGAGTAAAAGTGTATTTACAAAATACATTTAGTCTTATAAAAAGTACTTTCAGATTCATATGTGTTTCTAAACTTTTTCAAAATTATTTTCATACGATTTAAAAATTTTATTTAATATTTGAACTGTATAAATATTTTATTTACATTATTTTCCTTTAAAAATAGTATTTAATAGTTTACATTTTCAACTAATAAAATATATTTAAAGATTAGCCTTTTTCAATGAAAGTAAATACAACATATAGTACAAGAAGAAACAACTACTAAAACTACCAGGGATAATATGTAAGGAAGAAAAAACTCATTGAAACTTTTTTTATAAAATTTAATAATGAAAAGGTCTCTAGGGAAATCAAGCTCTTTAGATGAAACAGTCTGATGACGACTTTTAGAAACAGGAGTTAATTTAAACAAATCTGTTTCTAACGATATCTGGGAATAAGTGTATACTTCTTGCTTTAATCAAAGATTTGTTTTTTAATTATGAATTTATTTATTATTAGGTTTGCGTGGAGTCAGAATTACATGTTGCAGCGGAACCGACCTTCCCCTCGATCTGGCTTCGCTTACGGTGTGTCGTTTGCTGCGATCCTGCGGCCTATTCGCTATCTTCAGCGACCCTAACCCGACAACTAACTATCCCTCGTATCACCGACAAATTTTGGATAAATCGCTTAATTAAATTTTTTCCCTAATTAACAGTTAATTGCTGAGGGTATTACCTTGTATAAGTCCTAGCTAGCTCTACCATCTTAGTATAGAAGGTGGATCGTTCTGCAAGGATATTTATCTTTAGATAAAACCCTTAAGTTTTTCGTTAAAGTTTTTTTTTAACTATTCACTAATTTTAATGGTGAGATGAGACTCTCTCTTGAAGTCGTGCCTCTCGGAGAACAGTACACAGTTTGTTATGCAATAAAATTATTCTTCAAACTAACACTTCTTACTATTACGTTTGATTTTTGAGGAGTAGACTGAATAAAATAATTTTTTAAATTTCAAATCAAAGTATACATTTTTAATATTCTTTTTAAAAGTATGGGCTTAATATATTTACTACAAAAATAATTAATCATAAAAAAAATATAAATGTTTCCTTAACTGACTTAACTGAAATTAATATATTATTCAATTAAAATATTGAATTTAATAAAATTAGACCGTTTGTGGAATGATAGAAATATTTTAAGACTTGATATAATTATTATAAATTTTCCCCAAAATTATATTGTAAGATTTTAAAATTTATTTCCCTAATGGAGTCAATGTTGTAAAAGTGAAAATTAATATAGGCTGCTGCGACACTACCTTACTGTCGACTGCGGAGATTTCCTGCTTGGAGATTTGTTCCAGAGCGGCGTTCCCGACTTCTTACTCTAAGTCCCGCGATGTCTCCTTCCTCCGGACTCGTTTGGATTCTTTAACGTTCTTTAACGTCTGGATATAACGTTTCTTTATAACGAGATCTCTTCTTAATGTTTCTTTCGGAGTTAACCACTTGTCGAAATCTTTATATTTTTCACTAATACCTTGTCGATAAACTTCTATTAAACTTTAATACTATCTTATTTTTTTAACTAAACGCCGAATCAGACCTTGAAATTATTAAATAGTTCACACTGTATTAAAAACTTTAACTATTTTCTCCGCTTGGTGCGATAACCTATCGAGAAGCGTGGAGATTTCCCGGAGTGCTAATATCATAGATCATGAATAATAAAAAGTTATCCAAATACAATGCTAATATACAACTGGTGAAACAATTCTTCCTTCCTGACTTGCTTCACTAAGATTGAACCCTGGCTTGCCAACATGTGTTTCAAAAATCACATTTTTTCTCTTTCTTTTATTGGCTGTTGTTCGGGTTATAGTTAACATATAATTTTTTGAGTATTTTTCCCTTCACCTTGACATCTTTATCCATCAGAATATATCTGAATTTATTTGTCTTGTGGAATTTATAAAATTAATTGGATTATTGTAATTAACTTCAGAATTGGCTGCACTGCATTAGGGGCGTGTATTACTCTTTGACAGGCTAACGATTTCTGTCCTGTAAGACTGTATATTTTTGCCTGTTTCAACCAAAGCTTTCAAATAGTGTTCATAAATTTCCAAAATTCTGTCTCCTGGTATCCTGTGGTCGGATCTGGTCCTGGGTGGAGTCGTTTTGTTCAGCTTGTCCCCCTAATTAAGTACAAACTCGAGTTGAAGTTCTACGCCCTCACGTTCGCCTTTTACCGCTTTTCCGCGATCTCTTTTGTTTCAACTCGGGGATTTCCAAAATTAATGATTTTGTATTAATTTTAATAATTGTTACCCTTTATTACCTCAATCTTTAAGTATATTTATCTGTTTACAGTTCCTATATTGCTTTTTATTTGGTAAAGTTATTACGTTTTTGGCAACTACATGTCTTATTTAATTACTTTAACCCCCCATTTACTTTAATTACTTTATTTTAGCTACCATCCACTGGTCTGTACATATTGTATTAATTATTTCTCTATTTATTCAAAATAATATTCACTTAATTCCCCCTTTAAAATACTTTAATTCATTTTTAATTATTTAATTATTCTTTATTTAATTATTTCCCTTTTAATTATTATTATTTAAGAAAAACTTTTTTATTACTTAATTTTTTCCCCTACAGAATTCTTATAATCCATTTATACATTTTAAAAGTTTTCAAAATTCTAATTTTTAACTTTTTTATTCATTTTCTCTTATCAACAACTTTTTAACTCTTTATTTCCCATAAAAACTTTATTAACATTTTTTATTTCCCTTATTCTCTTCTATATTTTAATAACATAAAAAATTAAATTTGTATTAATTGAATTTTTTCATTGTTTTAACTAATTGCTGGATTGATTTGGCTTAGTTGAAGTTCCATTGACCTTTGATGGTCCAACATATATGCTCTGCACTAGCCTGTCTTAAGGACTTAGCAAAATTTGTATCTCATTGAAACAATATTTTCTTGAGCAGATAGCCCGATGCTTAATCCGTCTCAATGTGTTTACTAGAATTATTATTTAATCCTGGAATAATATTCATATTTTGAGTGTTACATTAAAATCATTCGTGTAATAATACTACTAAGGTTAAATATTGTAAACATTTTTTGTCTGCCTCATCATTTTTACATTGCAGTTTAAATTGAAGTAAAAACAATAAAACTACATTTTGAGATGTTTTTATATCCTAAATGTATTTTAAAAGTATTGTTCTTCATTTTTCACTAAAACTACAACAACAATGTGTATTTTGCCTTATATTTGTTTTATGTTTTCTCTTTTTAAATTTAATTTAAACAGTTTTTGATTGAAATACACATATATGAAATTATTCTACTTAAGGTTTAATTCAAAATTATATGTATATATACTGTATATATATGTATATATATTACATGTCTATATGATGCGTTAAAAGCAATGTTAAAGTGCCCTGAACTAATCCTAAACATTCGTCTCATCGATTACTACACGAGAATTATTGAAAATATTATGTTTAAATTATGTGATAGAATTCAAAATTATTTTATTTTTTTTTTTGTAAATCAGAAGCAATAAAAAACAATCAATCAATCAAATGGTGTTAGACCATGCATACTACGTTCCAACATAGTTAACGGAGAATTTCGAAAAATTTGAGTTTGTCAGGTAAATGATTACGAATCTTGGGTTAACTAGTTGGTAAAAGTATTTGTCACTGTCCCGTCTAATAGTATATTGGTCTTTTTGATTGTCATTGCGGTTTTACGGCTACTAATACATTATCAAGTGATGCTTTAAGTTAATTAAACTTCGTTACTAACTGTTATGTAAAAGCATAATATGTCAGTATCCTCAAACCCTTATTTCGCTTTAAAATTAAATTTATAAATATTAAAATATATTGAAATAAAGTCGTAATTTACGGATATCTCGCTGTTATTAGTAAATGGTAGTTCAGGTTTATTTTTATTCGTCATAAGCTAAAACATTTTACACATACAAAAATAACACAAGAAAACAATGGAATTGAATTTTCGTCTAGTAGATAATTGTCTAAAGCATAATGTTATATGAAATTAAACATCATGATGGGTCTTGATAATATATATATTTAAGCATGATTTTTCAGTGTTCTTAATCTTTTATTTCATCATAATTATTACAAGAAATTGAGCAAACTATATGAAAGATATTTATTAATGAAGCTATAAACTTCCATAATACTTTTCGGTACCAATTAATTGAAAAAAATTGTCTTAAACTCTTTTAGCCACTTTTGTACAAATCTTGTTTCTCAGTAAACAATACTATGAAAAATTTGCAGGCATTTATAATTATTTGTCGTTGTACATGTTTAGTTTTAGCAACTATGTTTTTCATTCAGTCAGAATTAGGTCACGAAACAGTTGTAATAAAACATAATAAAAAAGTTAGACATGACTGGTTCACAGCTTGACTATTAAACTAAAAAAATCATGACCTTATTGTTAGAGAAACCTGAACAGGAATAACTTACAGCCGTTATATTCTTCCATCTTTAAAGAGAACAAGTATAACC
>JAGFPH010011038.1:18895-36227 GCA_018207615.1 Philaenus spumarius
AAAAAAAACTACAGTACTTTTTATACAAATACGAACATTTAAGGTATCTTCTTATGAGGTCGTAGAGGCGCACTAAGAAAGGATTTTGCAAAATGTTTATTTTAAAGAAAAAAAAAAAAATGGTTACAATTTGTGGGTTAATTTACGAAATTAAATAAATATAAAGAAGTGGAAATAATTTAATATCGTCTTATGTAAAAAACAACCACTTTTAATAACTTGTTTGCTATTTAACACAATTATAACATAAATTGGTATAAATTATTATTTTGCAGTTTTATAAAGCGTTTTTTTGTAAATTTTGTTTATGTAAACTAGGAGGCTTTGCCCCCTGGTCGCTCCGCTCACCCCCCCCTACCTCCGATCGCTTCGCGATCTCCGGGGGACCCCGTTCAACATTATTTTTACTTTCTCCCCCTATACCATAGTATATGGAGAAAGTATTGTATCCGTCAAAATTTTCGAGTTTGAGTTTTTGGTGGAAATATCCGTTTTGGGTCCCCCTGAACCTAAAAAAGTGGTTTTCGGAGTGATGTCTGTGTGTGTGTGTCTGTGGGTGGGGGTGAGTGTGGGAGTGTGCGTCTGTGTGTGTGTGTGTGTGTGTGGATGTTATCAGACCTAGAGCCTAAACCAGTCGTCAGATTTTGATGAAATTTGGTATGGAGATACTAATCCACGGTATCTCCAGGTGTTTTTTCATTTTTGTGAATTTTTTATTTTTAAGGGTAATTTTCCCATAAAAACCCTTAAAATAACGGAAAAATTTACTTTTATAAAAAACGGCTATAACGATTTTGATTAAAATTTTACAGTTTATTAGGGACCTAAAGTACTATAAACTATAAAATTTTAATCAAAATCGTTCTAGCCGTTTTTGAGAAAAGTTGGTTTTTCCGTTATTTTATGGATTTTTATGGAAAAATTACTCTTCTCTTTTATGAGAAATTTATGTTTCTTTCATACAGGTTTGGCTTCATGAAATAATATTTTTTTATTAAGTTTCTATAATGAGGGAGAAAGTATGTGTCAGTTTCCTGATACCGTTTATTTCGACTTGAATTCGACTTCATAATCGACTTCATGAATTTGTGCGCCTGGAAGTTATGCAATACGTCTGCGCTACGCAATACACGGCACCTGGAAGTTATGCAATACACGTATTTATTCTTTTCTTATTACTTTATAATTATGAGAAAAAGAAGTAGAAAAACTTTTTTTATATATTAGATTTATTTTTCTTCTTACTGACTCAACAGGGTCTTCTTCACCTGCTAATTTTTCTAAGCCCGTCCCCTTGGCAGTGGTTCCGCTAGATAGTAGTTATTCTTGTTACTTTATAAAATTATGAGAAGAAGAAGTAGAAAATATTTTTTTGTATAATAGACAGATAATGTAGTAATCTTGCTTTTGTTTTATAAAACAATAAAACAAAACCAAGATTACTACTACATTATTTACATAAACAGGGCCTTTTCTGTTATATCCCCGCATTTACAAACTATTTTCTATAGAATGAGGATTAATCGGGAATGTCCAAATAACTATTTATAACTACTCCATAACATATAAGGAAGGAAGTTTCCAGTTTTTGTTCATATTAGATAAGGGTTATCGCAAAAGCGTAACTTTACTATTCGACTATAGCCTAATATTTTTGCAGACAACGACGTTGTTTTACATTTTACTGTTAAATGTTGAATGCATTTAATCATGCTGTGCTAAATAGGTTAGGTTAGAACCTTTTAGGTATTTTTTTACTATTATTTTTGCATTTCTGTTGCCATAGGTTAGCCTAGAGTCGTTTTTTTGTTCCCAAAGATTATACGTTTAAATGGTTAGTAAATATTATATTTCACATTTGTAGTTCTATCCCGATTAATCCTCATTCTATAGAAAATAGTTTGTAAATGCGGGGATATAACAGAAACGACCCCATAAACAAAATTTACAAAAAAAAATGCTTTATAAAACTGCAAAATAATATATACCATGTTATGTTAATTGTGTTAATTTAGCAAACAAATTATTGAAGTTGGTTGTTTTTTACTTTAGGTGATACTAAATTATTTCCACTTCTTTATATTTAATTTCGTAAATCTAGCAAAATTTAATATAAATTTTCCAAGATCTGCCACATTACAGGTGTTTTTTGCGAGTCCTTTATTATATTTTTCCAGTAGGTAAATTCAACATACATACCAAATACAATGCTTGTATCATAGTGAACTGGGCAGGAGTTTATTATGGTAGCGAAATGCATCGAAGGCATCGGCAGTGTACAATTTAAAAATTCACATAAAATATAAACGAAAAGAGAAAAGTTATGTTATTGGTATGAAAATGTTCGGTAAATTCCAATTTTTAAATTAAAAGAAAAATTTGTTCCTTAAAAATTTCTTTATAACTTTCCTTAACGGTAATTAGTGTTTTTTTTTACAAGTTATCAAAATTGTTTTCCAAATATTGCATTTTACGACTAAACGGTTAATTTGATTGAAAATTGCCAAACGCAAAAGTTGTAGCTCTTTTTGTGACAGCATTGTTTATTTAAAACTTTTTTTATAGGATGAACAGTTTTTGAGTTATTGGGGAAAAACTGGTTTTGGACGCAATTTTCCAAGATGGCGGCCGTAGCGCTGGTTTTATTTTGCGAGGACTTTCCTAACATGTCTGGACTATTAGGTCTAGGTCGTCCGTTCCGGTTAAGTTTATTTCTCCACTTTGATCTTCATCAGGCCAAACTTTCCTTTAAATATTCCTTTTGCTGTCTTTTTCGTAGTCTAAGATGTGCTGTGAATTCATTTTAGTTCGTAGAAAGTTTGGTAAATATATATACCTGAGTATCCGTCTTGCAACTTTTTTTGTAGTTCGACACTACGCGTTTCGAGAACAGGAACCCATCTTCAGGTTTTGCAAATATGTTTTACTCATTTGTGAACACGTCAAATATAAAATAAAACACACACACACACACACACACACATATAAATAGTTTACGACACAAAACATTGCTCTGCACAATCAAGATAAAATTTTTACAAAAGTTCAAGTGAACACGAAACAAATCTTAAGAAATAATTGGTATTAATGGTCCATGCTGAGGTCATTCATCAACTGCGTATATTGTGCATTTGACTACTAAAGTAAACCCTAAGGATAGGGTGCATTACTGTCCTAACATTGTACGTGCAAATTTATTTTAACGGATCGCATCTGACACGCACCGGGACTTATTTTCCATACCCAAATATTACATTTTAATTTAAGAATTATTTTTGTTTAAATAAGTTTGTAAAACATCTTGGTGTACGAACAACATTTACGTGAACCAGTAAATCGCGTGCGTTCTGCGTTGTAAAGACTTCAAACTCTCTTTAACAACTTTTATGATTAAACACATGCAAACACACTGCATGCGATGCTCGTTTACTTAAAGGGAAAATTTATATTCCAGACGGAATAAAAGCACCACGGTTTCTAACGAATATATAATACGTTTAGTTTATACCTCAAATTCAGGCCTTTAGTTTCCTTATCCAGGTCCGTAACCGGGAATTTTGAGCCCCTGGCAGCTCCATGAAAATAGCGTCTCTACTTTCCAGAGGAAACATGAGCTATTGCAGAGAGCTATGGTGAGGCTTAACACGTTCACTGCTAAGGACGCACATGTGAGCTTGTCACTGAACACCATGAGAAGCGGCCGACGCATAGTGCATTGCACGCCAACCACCGTATTGGGAGTATTTTCAATACCCAATGCATTGCGTGCTTCGCACGCCAACCCGCATATTGGAAATACTCAATATAAAATCGTTGTAGCCGTTTTTTTTTATAAGGGGGTTGTTTTCGAAATTTTTCAAAACCGTTTTTCGTGCATCTACACAGGCCTACTTGACCTTCTTGACATGTCTGGTGAAAATTTGTTTGAAATCGATCGAATAGTTTTCCCTCTAACTTTGTATACACACAGACATACAGACAGACATTTCGTAAAAACTACTTTTTTGGACTCAGGGGGTAACAAAACGGATATTTACACAAAAGTCTCAACATCGATTTTTTTTTGTGATCACTATACTTTCTCTATACTATGGTATAGTGAGAAAGTAAAAATTGAAAAAAATTTTAATATTTTGAACAAAATTATCGATTTTGTGGGCAAATGTTAGGGATATTGAGTGTCTACTTCAATATATGTCTTACATTATGTACAGGTCACAGCTACCCCCACCATCCAACCTTAGATCCAAGTGCATCTGTCCTAATCTATCTTATCTTCTAAAGCGAGAGATAATTGTCTGTCTGCTAAATGGATCTGGAATCTCCGTCTAAGGATTTTTGATTTTTTGATTTTATATGGGGCTTTTGGCCACGAGAAATCGATTGAAAATGGTCACCAGTCTGGGAAAATTCGTTTTCTACGTCTTTTTATTAAATTAAAAAGTGAAATTTGTCCATTTTAAACAATACAAAGCACAGCTGATGCAAATGTTTTCAATGTCATTACAATAATCATCTGTTTTCTTTTAAACGAAGCACAGCTGATGCAAATGTTTTCAATGCCATTACAATCATCATCTGTTTTCTTTTAAACTGTATTTTATTAGAGGTAAGCCTAATGTTGTATCTATTTATAGTTACCATGGCAACGAATACTTCTGCTAAATAAACATACCCTTTATTTAGTTGTTTAATGTTATAGGCCTAACCTAAACGATGTTCACGGAAATTTGCAATAATAGTTATTGACGTGAGCGAACTAGGCCCTGCTTATAATCGAGCTTTAGCTCGGTCTCCTGGTACTACTTATAAAAGCCAAATACCATTGACTCATTGATTCATCACATTTTCTCCAAAACCACGAGGCCTACAAACATGAAATTTGGCACTAATACTCTTTATAGGCTCTAGACGCGCACTAAGAAAGGGTTTCCGAAAATTCGAAATTTTAGGATAAGGTTTGGGGGGGGGGTCAAAGTTACTAAATCACGATTTCTCAAAACCTACCAACGGATTGGAATGAAATTTGGTATGTAGCTTCCGCTAGGGCCATAGATGCTGGCTAAGAAAGGGTTTAAAAAAATTCGAAAGTTTAGGGTCATTTGGGGAGGTCAAAGTTACACAATCACGATTTCTCTAAAACCATCGAACGGATTGGAATGAAATTTGGTATGTAGCTTCCTCAACGGCCCTAGGTACTCGCTAAGAAAGGGTTTTAAAAAATTCGATATTTTAGTGGGGTTTGGGGGGTCAAAGTTACTAAAAAGAAACACCAAACTGAATAGAATGAAATTTACTATGTAGCTTCCTCTAGAGCCCTAGGTGCTAGCTAAGAAAGGGTTTAAAAAAATTAAATTTTAGGGGAGGTTTCGGTGGGTCAAAGATACTAAAAATCCCCATAAGAAATACATAGTGTAATATATTTATTGATATAATATATGTTTTGTTAATATACATTTAACCTTGATTTGTCTATCCGTGCAAAGCCGGGTCGGGCCAGCTAGTCAACCATATTTCCGTAAAAATGTATATTACAAAATTCAAAAAAAGGACAAATTATGAACAAAATTAGAGAGTCTGTGGTTTGCATTGGGATCACCTAATGTCAACGCAGGGGTTGGCGAGCTAAGCCAACAGGGGCAGAACCCTTAAAATAATAAAAACATAACGTTTTATATAAATGTAATAATGGCATGCAATAATTTAATAAACATTTTTATAAGATTATCAATACAATAATATACAAGTTTAACTATCATTTGGTCAGTAATACAAACTGAATGATTCGATCGCTAAGTGTGACTTATGTAACAACTAAGTTTACGTAACCCACTCTGTGTGTGTCAGCTGTTTTAGAAAGCCTAATCGAATTACTGACCTTTTCACGTCCAGTTCGTTACACAAATACAAACAGTTCATTCTCCAGTGTAAAAGTATCGACCAACAATGATCGGCTCGATGCACTACTTCTATAGTCTATATATATAAAAGCGAAATACCACTCACTCACTGACTCACTCATCACGATTTCTCAAAAACTACCAAACGGATTGAAATGAAACTTGGTATGTAGCTTCCTCTAGGGCCATAAGTATTCACTGAAAAAGGGGTTTTAAAAAATTTTAAATTTTAGGGGGGTTTGGGGGGTAAAAATGACTAAATCACGATTTCTCCAAAATTACCTATCAGATTGGAATGAAATTTGGTTTGTAGCTTCATCTAGGGCCATAGGCGCTCACTAAGAAAGGGTATGAAAAATTTTTAAATTTTAGGAGGGGTTTGGGGGGATCAAAGTTACTAAAATCATAATTTCAGATCTTTTATTACTATGACAATAGTGCTTTTATTATTTAAGATCTATTATAAAAGCCAAATACCACTCACTGACTGAAGGCTTAAAAATAATACAATTACGTTAAAAAGACTGAAAATACCAACCACCACGGGCAACGCCGTACGGGTCAGCTAGTGTTTTATAAATATGAAAATACATTTTATTCGTTTATAACACTGTATAGTGGCAACAAATTCAACTAACAATACTCTATACACAAACACCTAATAGAAACAGCATATATATTTAAAACATAGGCCTACAATGTGCATGAGCTACATAAGTTATGAGTGTGATTTTATCTTAATACAGTGAGTTCATAAAGTCTCAACCCTCTTTATTTCCATAGTAAAAATGAGCTATTGCAGTGGCCCTTATGGTAAGACCCAAGGTCCGGAAGTAGCAAATGAGCACCGATCATGGTCCCCAGAACACGTGTTGGGGTCTCATTAAAAATCATATATGTATATATGTGTTCGCACTCTAGCGGCCTCATTTTAAGTCCGATTTGGTTCAAATTTGGTACACGTGTTGGTTGTCTACGTCGCTCGGACCAGTTCGTTAGCCGAAAACATCCAACAATCGGAAGCACGTTTTTTGACCGGAACTATTTTTTGAGATTTTTCCTACGAGAATGAATTTGTTTTTGAGTTTTTCTACAAATGTAAATGTAGGATGTTATTCTGCACTTTTGTTTTTTTACGCGACCTTATAGCTCGCTTGGTTCGCCCAAAATCGATCAAAACATAAAATACCATAGAAGTACCCGGTTCAAAGCCATGTGGCGGATTCTACGGCGGGGTTGGCGTGCGAAGCACGCGATGCATTGTGTGTTGAAGATACCCATAATTCGGGGGTTGGCGTGCGAAGCACGCAATGCTTCGTGTATTTAAACACTCATTGACGTGTACGACAAATGTACGAATTATATGTTAAATGGAGTAATGTGTGTATGAGTGTTTGAGTGGACATAGATAGCTGGCCTGATGATGATGCCCGTGGCAGTGAAACATGTATCCACATAAAAAGGTAAAGTAAAACTAGATACTACAGTTGACAATTAATAAATAACATACCGGGTGTTCGGAAAGTCTTGAAACGGTTTAATGTTACGTATATAAGGAAAATTTAAAGGTAAATTGTATTAAGATTTCAAAAAAATTATCCGCCATCTTAGATTCGCCATTTTGAATGTAACTTTGTTTTTTTTAAATGGGAAGGTGGTTATGTGATACATCATTTCGGTGTAGATTTTCAAGAGAAAACCAACGGTGAAATTTGCACATACATATCTTTAACCAATTAAAAATGGCGGCCAAAAAACAATGATATCGTGTTTCTGATTTTGCCCCATTTTTCTGTACTATTATGTTTTAAATAGTTATTATTATTACTTTTTGGATTTAGAATTAAATAGGCTTTCAAACGATATGCCACACAACGATATTTGGGAGTATTTCAAATTATTGAGTTACCGCCATTTTGATTTTTTCAAAATTGATTTCGAGTGGATCAACCGCTACGATTTTTGTTCATTTTTTGTATGAAATAAAGTATTCGTGAAATTGCGACAGCCTTTTAACATTCGATTGTACAAAATATTGCACTTTGAGTTAAATTTTATTGTGTGCAAATGGTAAATCGTGCCTCTAATAAATTTGTTGAAATAAGAGTTTCTGAAACTTTCAGCGATCCTAGCGGTTAAACGGTCAAGTTTATCAAAAAAACACTACGAATAAATAATTGCATGTAAAACCAAAATCAGTCATAAAAAATACGGGTTTCCATAAGAAATTTCAAAGTTCACCGCTATATTGGAAAATGGTGGCCATTTACAAATATTTTAACTACATATTTTTTAATTTCTCAAAAAACAAGGAAAGGTTCCCCATTTAAAGTTTCCTGTAAAATTAATACTTTCTGAGATCCCAATGGTGGCCTCCTTGAGTTGATCACCCTGTATATAATATGCCTAATGACACCCCAGAACGTGTTCTGGGGACTATGATCGATGTTCATTTACTACTCTCGATCTTAGGTCTCACTATAAGGGCCATTGCAATAGCTCATCTTTCCTATGAGAATCTTTTAAATTACGATTGCTTAGTATTACATTTTTTAAGTCGTTTAAAACAATTACTTGACTTATTTCAGTCAGCTAAGACGGACACTCCAAGTACATGAGTAACATATTTTAAAATGCCTAAACTAGATTCTTAGGTCAGGTAAAGCAAGAGCATCTTATCATAAATCGGACTCTTCGATTTCCCTTAAAAGAATAGAGGGCCCACTTAACCTCATCGTACTTAAGGGTAGATTGTCGTCCACTTGAACTGAACCTTAGGGGCGTTTTTAACAGTCGAGGTATTACACAGCTCTTAATAGCGAATTTACACAGGAAATATGAGCTGTTAAAAAGCTCTTATGGTAAGACCTAATATCGGGAGTAATAAATGAGCACCGATCATGGTCCCCAAGTTTTGGGGTGTCATTAGACATTTTATATAAGTGTATATCCAGGGTGTCTTAAAAGTCTCACCCCCTATTATTTTTTGTATTAATATAAATAGAAAGATTTGCTTTAGGTATTTTTAACATGACCAAAATGGAGTTTTTTGGTGTATCGTAAATTTCAAACTGTCCCTCAAAAAATCGGTTATTTTGGGGTTAAGTCGAAAATTTTAAATGTGAATCCTTATTGAGTGACACCTCATTTTAAAGGTCTTGATAAAAGAAGAAGATTGGCGCAAAACGGAGGTCTGTGTATTGACTCTGTCCAACAAAATGGTCAATCAAAATTATAATTTTCCCAAAAAAACTCCTATTTGAAGTTGCCGTAATAATTATGTTGCAATGAGTAAACCCGTTACCACAACCCGTTAGCAATTTTCAATACACAGTGAATTGCGTGCTTCGCAAGCCAACTCCCCGTATTGGGAGTATTTTCAATACACAGTGCATTACGTGCTTCGCACGCCAACCCTCGTATTTGATGTATTTTTTATTCACAGAGCATTGCGTGCTTCGCACGCCAATTTTAAGCCTAGTGCTATTTATGCTCATGTGCGTACGCTTTAAATTATTTGTGATTATTACGTACAAGGTTCAAAAATAAAAAATGCGGTAATTTCTACTCATTTAGGGTATAAATATAAAACATAAAAGGTCAGCTCCTAGCATATGGAATACAAAATTTGCGTAGCAGTGAACGTGTTAAACAACAATTTCCATGATGGTTTTTAAAATGTTGATACAGTTACCCATGTAAAATATTATAGGATGTAATTATGATGAATGATTTTGTTTTGTTAGAGTAAAGTAATTTTGTTGAACTTCCACAGTTTTCTTATTTAATAGATCAGATCAACCTCACAAGAGAGTAAGGCTGTAACCTACTGCATCCATGTGTATTGTACGTTGTAGTTTAATCAAGTAAATCTAAATATCAGTATGCATGCAATGCACAATGATGTAAAATATGTTGCTGGATCCTCTGTTATGGTGTCTATTTTATAATTTAACTTGCAATTTTTTAAAAATAGTATTAATTTTTACTACTAAATTTCGGGATTTCGGGAGGGGGTTGAGTCCCCAACCCTCCCTCCTGGCTACCTATTTGACACACACTTATTGAATAACGCCTTTGTTAAAATGAGCAGATTAAACTAAATCATGCTAACGATAGTTTTCTTTTTCTCTTGATTAAAAGAGCTTCATGATTGTGAAAGAGCTTTATTTAAGAATATAAAACTACTAGCAGCCCGATCCGGCTTTGCACGGGTAGACGAATCAAAGTTGAATGTATATTAACAAAAACAATATTTATATAAATATATTTCACTATGTATTTCTTATGGGGATTTTTTAGTAACTTTGATCCTCCCAAACCCCCCCCCTAAAATTTCAAATTTTTTAAAACCTTCCTTAGCGAGCACCCAGGGCCCTAAAGGAAGCTACAGACCAAATTTCATTCCAATCCGTTGAGTAGGTTTTGAGAAATCGTGATGAGTCAGTGAGTGGTATTTGGCTTTTATATATATAGACTAGCTGACCTGTACGGCGTTGCCCGTGGTGGTTGGTATTTTCAGTCTTTTTAACGTAATTGTATTCTTTCTAAGTGTTCAGTCAGTGAGTGGTATTTGGCTTTTATATATATAGATCTTAAGTAATAAAAGCACTATTGTCATAATAACAAAAGATCTGAAATTATGATGTTAGTGAATTTGATCCACCCAAACCCCTCTAAAATTTACAATTTTTTAAAACCCTTTTTTAATGAACACTTATAGCCCTAGAGGAAGTTACATACCAAATTTCATTCCAATCTGGTCGGTAATTTTGGAGAAATTGTGATTTAGTAATTTTTACCCCCAAACCCTCCTAAAATTTCCAATTTTTTGAAACCCTTTTTTAATGAACACTTATGGCCCTAGAGGAATCTACATACCAAATTTCATTCGAATCCGTTCGGTAGTTTTGAAGAAATCGTGATTTAATAACTTTGATCCCCCCAAACCCCCCTAAAATTTAGAATTTTTTCAAACCCCTTCTTAGTAAGCACCTATGGTCCTAGAGGAAGCTACATACCAAATTTCATTCCAATCCGTTCGGTAGTTTTTGAGAAATCGTGATGAGTGAGTGGTATTTCGCTTTGATATATATATCTATATATCAATAGGTATATTTGATATCTATATAGCTATATCATATATCTATATATCTATATATATCTATATCTATATCAATATCTATATACTTGAAAATTTTGATTTATTATACAGATTTTCTTCTTCTAATCATCAACAATTCCTACTACAGATATTGAATTTAATTGCTGAAATAGCTGAAACGAGATAGCAGCAAGCTATTTTGAATGTTCGGAACAAAATCTAATAAAGTCAATATAGAAGCTTTTAACACACAAAGCTACGTAGGCAAAACCACTAGCGCTCCATTACATACAGTAATGTCACTAATTGTGTTATATTGCTTTCTGCTGTTTAACTTGATGGTTAAATTCAGTTAAGTGCGTAGTTGTTTTTGGAAGACTCCGTTGCAAAATAATAACAATGGAAATACATCAAGGAGTTCACTGTTTCGTATTTCCTATGCTATAGGAGCTGACCTTATATGTTTTATATTTACAGCCTAAATGAGTAGAAATTACTTTATTTTTTATGTAAAGCGGACTCACATAGGATTAAAATTTGCGTGCTAAGCACGCAAATGCTCTGTGTATTGAAAACTCTCCCAATACGGGGATAGGCGTGCGAAGCACGCAATGCATTGTGTATTGAAAATATTCCCATTATGAGGGTTGGCGTGCAATGCACTGTGCGTCGGCCGCTTCTCATAGTGTTCAGTGTCAAGCTCACATGTGCGTCCTCAGCAGTGAACATGGGCCTGTTTCACAATAACTAAACTAATATGATTGATCTCTTTTACCTCTAACTTTTAATATCCAGTTTCACAATGCTGATCAAAAAAAGTCTTCGTTTATCCATATTTTCAAATTATTTGTTAGGTTGCTCTAAGCTAGTTTTTACTCTGCTTGTTTAATAGCACAATAAAAATAATTCGATCACCCAGATGAACAGCTGACGTGAGCTGAGGGAATTTTTAAGTTTTGATCGATTTTTTGGTTGGACCAAAAGGGCTGTATGGTCGTGTTTAGAAAGCATAATGTGCAGAATAATGTCAATACATTTATTTTTTTTAAATAAAGCACCAACACAATTTCATTCTAGTACGAAAATTTTCAAAAAAAGTTTACTTCCAGTCTTGCTGAACTCATCCGAGCGACATGGATCCCAATGTGTCCACCAAATTTGGACCAAATCGAACGTAAAATGTGGAGGTTAGATTGCGAACATTTACCTATAAATCTTCCAAGTTAGGGCAAAAGGGTTTAGGCCAGAAATTGTTAACGAATTATTACTGTACGAATAAAATATATATTGTTTGTGATTTCAATGGTTACGCGGTCGAACTTCTATGGTAAAGAAGTCGAAGTTAAAAAAAATCGTGTTTTTTTAAAATAAATATATATACATATATTTTTTATTTATTTATACATACATAAATATCTTATTAAATTTATGCAAAACATCCCAAGCCGGAGACCAGGTAACTAGTCACATCCCGTCAGCTTGGCAGCGAGCCAACCACCGTTTGCTTTACTTCCGCCCTCCTACCCTCAAACGACAGATATGAAAAGTTACATAATTCCGAGAACCATAGTCTAAGGATGGCCAGTAGACCCTTACTCGTGCCTCGCCGACATCTGGCCGTTTACCGCAGAGCTTCAGCATATAATATTAGTACAGGCTGATAAAACAAGGAAAATATCGGCTGAGTTCCAAATATCGGGTTGGTTGCAATTCAATATTTGTGACTTTTATATGTAATGTGATTGTAATATGTACCTAAGATATTTCGCAACAAAATGTATACCTGGCTTCCTATTTTTGTCTCTTTTTTAGGTTGGGGGGCGTCCCCCCCCGTCCCCCCCTCCTGGATCCGCCACTGTCACGTCCACACTACGACTTATTGTGCAGCATTGTCTACCAATTGTTTCAGGTCTAGCATTTCTGTCGGCAGACGAAACTTCTTCGATTTTGGTCTCAACCGTCTAGAGACAATCGGGATCCATTGTGTTCAGACCAAAATCGCTAGTCTTGGTCTGCTACTGTCCGTTTACAGTTTAGTGGATATCATGGGCCTTATAGAGGCTTGCCGCGCTAATATCTAACCTAACTACATCGGCTCCTATTCACTACCACATTGAATTATCAATATCCTTGTCTCAGTGTTTAATTCAAGATCCAAACTCCTTTATTTCAATAACGTACCTCATGTTTAAGTAAACTTAATTATGAAGTTTAAACTACAAAAAAACTAACATTACATTAGTTTTATTCTAACGTGTATTTCTGTATTGCTGAGCTGTTTCAATTCTAATAAGTAGTTAAAATTGTTTTCTGAAATATATTCTCTCAAATAAAATATTATACTCTCCAAATAATCACTGCTGTACTATACATCAGAATGTAGGTCATGGTAGATAGTACAACACCAATAATGCTCTGATGTTTACTGTAAACTAAAGTTATTGCTTATTTTTCACAATCCTTAATTCATTTTGATAACAAATTTTGAATTTAAAGAATTTTCCTAAAGTTTTTTTATTATTATTCAGTTATTGCTGTACAATATTCAATTTAGACATAATATCTTTATGTGTAGCCTCCTGGATTGTTAATTCAATGAATATACAAGGTATAGATAAAATCATATAGGATGGCGCGTAGGGCGGGTAGTGCGAGTGAGACAGAGTACCTATCCCACCACACTTCCCCTCCTAAGTTTAGGCGGAGCATTGTACAGCCAACCCTAATTATTTCTACTTACAGTATTTACTTTACGTTATCGAGATATTTTAAATAAAACATGTACTAAACACGCTTAAAATACGATTTAAATTAAAGGCTATTTTATAACTTATAAAGTATTTTATTATAAATTTACTATAGATATAAGTAAATAGAAAAATAGTATATATTTACATTACATTAAATAATTTACTGTCCAACTCTTCAAGTAGTTTCTTATGAATTTAGTATAGATATAAAAAAACAAACAATATATTTACATTACATTAAATTATTAACTGTCCCGCTCTTCAATTCAGTTAATTATTATACATTTACTATAGATATAAGGAAAAGAAAACAACAATATGTTTACATTAGGATATTACCTGATAATATTGGTTGCGCTTATTTGCAAGTGATTTTTGGACAAACCAAACATCTGACTGAAAAATGTTTGAAATAAAATATGTAGATCAACTAATTTTCTACAACTTTGCCGCTGGAAGTTTCTTTCTACCCTAAAAATATAAAAAGTTTACGCTTTACTACTTTTTCATGTCCCGATTAAAAAATCGAAGTATTTCTTATTGTATAAATTCCGAACATTTACTAAACTGGAAGATATTTATACTGTTAGTTGCAACATATCACGCAGATTACAAATATATAAAATTTGTCCTAATTAAATAATCCTAGTACTGTGCAGAAGCTTGTAATTGAAAGCGCGTCCAATACTAAAAATTGCTCGGCGGCCCTCTAATCGATGGATTTGACACAGACTGTATTTTTCTTACAAAACGACGAAGACTGGTGTTGGAGGGAGAAGTGCATTACTGCTTCTGCGCAAACCACGCGCCATCCTAAATGGTACTACCTATAATACTGCAGACGGAAATACAAGTTAATTAATCTTTCTAATATATTCATTCAATATTCAATCATTTACTTTCCTAATAAACAGTTCTTTCATCAAAATAAATACAAACAAAACAACAATTTTTTCCGATTTGTATTAATTTTCCACATCAATACGAATTACTCTTGAAAATATAAATATCAATAAAAAACAATATCAAGGGAAATGTATTATTAATAACTAGTTTAAATCAGTGGCGTAAATAGAATTTTAATTTGGGGGGTGATTAACCTGGAAGGAGACACTACCGAGGGATCCTCCAACTTGATATGATAACACTTGATATGTCTGCATAGAGAATGCTTCAAACTAACATTTCGTGTGAACCAAATATGTTTTGCTAGAAAGGTTTGTTTTGACGTTTTCATATGACTTGAAATTCAAACCTAACGGATTTGTAAAACATGCGTGGAATAGCATTTGTCACTCGCGTGGTTGTATTGCATGTATGGATGGGAGGTTTTTATATTTGTTCTCGATTTTGTTGTTCAAATAATTCTAAGTCAAACACTTTTATGAAAAGATAGTTTACAAGTATACAGTTCAATTCTTAGATTTATTCTCTACACTTTGTTATAATAATATTTCATTTTTTGGAAAGTATATATTCCTAAATTACTTTTCAAACTTTTCATGGTTTTGATAGCAGTCTTGTAGTAGGAACATAAAAACTGGCGTTTTTAAAATAAGAAATTTGAAATTGATAAATGTTTTTATACAGTTATATTTAGAAACTAAATTACGAAACTTTTTTACCCTTATGAAAAAAGTTATAAAAAATGTTTACTACTTGTTATGTAGGCCTAAAGTTAAACTTTTATTTTTCGTAACTGAACATTTTTTGTTTGAAAAACAAAACGTTTTCCAAAAGTTTGATTTTTGAAGACAAATTATCTCAGGAACTACCAAAGGTATCTGCTTGAAATTTTGTATGCACACTTATTAAACCTACCAAGATTACTGGAAACTCAAATATAGTTTAAAAATAAAAATAATTTAAAAAAAAGTATATATATAATTTTTTTTAATTGAAAACAGGTTTTTCTTAAAAAATAACAGTTTATTTTTAAATTAGTAAAAGATTAATTTTAGAGTTTCTACATATGTAAGAAGGCGTGTATTTTCAGGAGAAAAAAAACAGAATTATGATATCTTTATTAGTTGCAGAGAAAAAGGGACATATATGTTAACATGGTGGAAGGTAGGGCGCAGTATGAATTAGCAAAATTAGCAAAAACTGAGGTCAATAAATTCAGCACTTTCCGCAAAAAAATATTCTACTCACCCAGTTTAGAACAAATTGTTAAAGTATTATAGCTAAATGTTCAATGCGATTCTATTGTTGTACCCCGTACGCTATATTCCTACCTGTACTCAGTGGTATGGATCAGAGCGTTCGCATCCAATAATTGCCAACGATGTATTTATACCCGAGAAAACAACCTATATTGTACTTGTACCGTTACTGCACTAGAGCAAGAAGGGAGAGTTTATGTTTTGTTTTAATTCAGAGACGGTAATGCTGCGAGGGACTAGATTCAAATAAAATATATTCCTAGAGGCTTAAAGGATATCCAACTATTTTCGGATATAAGGTTTAGGTATGGAGAAGTTTTTTTTGAAAAAGTCCTGGAACAAAATGTCAACCTATCACCATTGACATTCTTTCTCTACAACTTAAGGGGAGACAGACCGGGTAAAAATGTTGTTCACACAAATTGTCTTTTGCTCAGTAATTTGAACATTATATAATAACATTATGTGTTGAAAATATTTGTAAAAACTCGAAATTTGCGACGTCTGCATTGATATAGTATGATATCATATAGTAGACGTTATTTCTAAACTGCATAAACAAATCAAAAATTACTAGGGGAGATCCCTGCGTGCTCCGCACGACAACCCCCAATGGGACCTTCTAAAACATATGTTATGTTTTATTTATAATTAAGGTGTAGGATTTTAATAATAACCTCAAAACTAAGATGGTAAATCATGTTAAATGTTCAAATAAAATTATTTCGTATATTTTATATCAACAGTTATAATAAAGGTTAAAAGAACCAGTATGGCTCAGGTGTACACTTAATCAAAAACATAACCAAAAAGTTACTCACTATCAATTACCGTATATTATAAATAAATAGGTCTACTATATGTCTTATTTATTTTTAATTAGGATGTAACATAGTTTTTTCTTATTTTTAAATTCCTTAACGCAAGTTTTTATTGGTCTGTGTGAGTTGAAACATGGTGTTGGTTCAGTATAGGCCTAACTTAAAATATTATTTTGTACTAAAAGCTGGACATCCGAATCAACTGTATTATCTGTTATTTAAAAATCTTTATTTACACCCACGAAAGCAGCTGGATTAGTTTGTTTCTTATTGTAAACAGCTGTTTTGTATAGAAATGTTATTATAAGCTTCTGAATACTATAAACATCATTATTTACATCCACGAAAGCAGCTGGATTAGTTTGTTTCTCAATATAAACAGCTGTTTTGCATAGAAATGTTTTTATAACCTCCTGAATAATACAAAGATCATTATTTACATCCACGAAAGCAGCTGTATTAGTTTGTTTCTCAATATAAACAGCTGTTTTGCATAGAAATGTTTTTATAACCTCCTGAATAATACAAAGATCATTATTTACATAAACGAAAGCAGCTGGATTAGTTTGTTCCTCAATATAAACAGCTGTTT
>JAGFPH010011039.1:16304-36587 GCA_018207615.1 Philaenus spumarius
CCATATACTACGTATAGGGTGGAGAAAGTAAAACCGAACGGCGGAAGAGGTTTTCTTGAATCATAGCTAAGAACACTCTCGATCAAGTCACCTTTCAAACTAACAAAAAATCAAAATCGGTTCATCTGTTTGAAAGCTACAACAGCACAGACAGATACACATTAAACTTACACCTCTCTGTTTGCGTCTATTGTGAAAAATAAACCCGGTCAAGCTCTTTCGGTCAAACATGCTTTACCCCTTCGTTAGCGGTTATGTATTAATGGTTTGTAATATTGAGTATTTCTCTTTAGATTTGCTTCAAGCAAGGTAGTAGCAGCCCTGTGTCAAGTCTTGTCTCAGTTTGAGAAGAACTCTGACGAGATGAACCATTGCGTCGCCAAACTGTTGCACAGAATCGTCTGGGACTGCAAGTGCCCCGCGATGTTGTTCCAAGCAACAGTGTTTCGTACCTTCCAACGCGTGATGGTGTCGAAAAACCCAGCTCACAAGGTAAGTCCGCGTTGAGTCCAGGCTTTTTGTGCATTTTGGTAAAGTATAAAGTTACTAAGATTTTTCAAAGTTTTACTGTTTATAAAAGTAAAGTTTCTTACCTTGTTCCCTTTTTTCAAGTGACGTATTTTTTGTATTTGTGACTCGTTTCGAGACTTTTATGCCATCTTCAGACACAATTGATAAATTCAACCGAGGTCGTTGAACATTAAAATTAATTACACAAAACACACGTAACACGTTTAAAGTACGTTTTGGTGTACACCTTCTGGCTGCCGGGCGGCAACTGTCAGTCTGTTTTCTCGTTCAATAAACGTCATATTGAATGAATAGCTAAATTTCGACTCTAATCTATATACAGGGTGAATCAGGAAGAAACGGAAAGAATTGCAGGACGTGTTCTACTGGTGAAAATAATGAAAAAAGTTCCTATAAACATAGGTCCGAAAACGCTTCTTTTTCCAGATATCCGCCATTTTGTTTTTTGTACAAAATAATTCATATCTAGAGAACGGTTTTACTGATTGAGTTCAAACTTGGCATGAAGTTTAAGCTGTCAATGATATACCTAAAAAAAATAAACGATTAAATCCAATCATGCGTTTCAAAATGGCGGCTGTTTGAAAATTACAAACCTAAATTACTCTAAAACCGTACATTTTAACGAAAAATGTCAAGACACCTTTTTTGTAGCCCTTTTGATTCCCTATCAGGTGGTGTAACTGTCAAAACAATCGGATGAAGGATAACAGTTAAGTTATGTGTACTAATTGGTTTGTTCAACTCGGCATCCTATACAAACACAGTAAATACTACAATATTGTATGGACATTTTGTTGTCATTACCTTTTAACTTAGCTATTATCCTTCATCCGATTGTTTTGACAGCTACACCATCAGATAGGGAATCAAAAGGGCTACAAAAAAGGTGTCTTGACATTTTTCGTTAAAATGTACGGTTTTAGAGTAATTTAGGTTTGTAATTTTCAAACAGCCGCCATTTTGAAACGCATGATTGGATTTAATCGTTTATTTTTTTGAGGTATATCATTGACAGCTTAAACTTCATGCCAAGTTTGAACTCAATCAGTAAAACCGTTCTCTAGATATGAATTATTTTGTACAAAAAACAAAATGGCGGATATCTGGAAAACGAAGCGTTTTCGGACCTATGTTTATAGGAACTTTTTTCATTATTTTCACCAGTAGAACACGTCCTGCAATTCTTTCCGTTTCTTCCTGATACACCCTGTATATATAATCCAAATACCACTCACTGACTCATCACGAAATCTCAAAAACCACCGAACGGATTGGAATGAAATTTGGTAGGTAGATTCCTCTATTGCCCGTTTACAGTTTAGTTGATAGCATGGGTAGGCATTGTCCATGCTATTGAAACGGAGATCTTACGCTAGTAGCCCGCATGAAACATCAACCTCATAAAACTCATTTAAACTAGTTATTAGGAATATGTTTCTCTTGATATTGTTTTTCATAGACAAAATAGTGGTTTTGTTTACATTTATTTTGATGGAAGAGCTGTTTTTTAGGAAAGTACATGATTGAACATTGTACAGCAGTAACTGAATAATATAGGCCTAGTATAAAAACTTTAGGAAGAATCTTTAAATTCAAAATTTGTTATCAAAATAAATTAAGGATTGAGAAGAATAAGCACTAACTTTAGTTTACAGAAAATATCAGAGCATTATTGGTGCTGTACTATCTATCATGACCTAAATTCTGATGTATAGGTAGTACTGTGGTAATTATTTGGAGATTATATTATTAGCGAATTTCCATAGGAAAAATGAGCTATTGCAGTGGCCCTTACGGTGAGACCCAAGGTCGGGAGTAGCAAATGAGCACCGATCATGGTCCCCAGAACACGTTTTGGGGTGTAAAAAAAAATTATATATATATATATATATGTGTTCGCACTCTAGCGGCCGCATTTTATGTCCGATTTGGTCCAAATTTGGTACACGTGTTGGTAGTCTGTGTGGCTCGGACGAGTTCGTTAGCCAAAAAAATCCAACAACCGGAAGTACGTTTTTTGACAGGAAGTAACTATTTTTTGAGATTTTGACTAGGAGAATGAGATTTGTTTAGAGTTTTTTCTGAAAATGTAAATGTAGGATGTTATTCTGTACATTTTGTTTTTTTACGCAACCTTATAGCTCGCTTGGTTCCCCCAAAATCGATCAAAACGTAAAATACCATAAAAGTACCTGGTTCAAAGCCATGTGGTTGATTTTAACCGTGGGGTTGGCGTGCAAAGCACGCAATGCATTGTGTATTGAAGATACTCCCAATACGGGGGTTGGCGTGCGAAGCACGCAATGCTTTCAGTGTTAAAGAAACTCCCAATTTTCGGAATGGCGAGCGAAGCACGCAATGTTTTGAATATTGAAGACACTGCCAATATGCGGATTGGCGTGCGAAGCATTTTGCAGCTATTCAGCACCGTCGTGAGTAGACTTATTTCCCAAATTGTTTGTTGAAGCCCTAAAACATAGGCCTTTAAATTTAATTTTGGAAATTTGCTCAACTCACGTCAGCGGTCCAGCTGCGTGGTCGAATTATTTTATTTGTGAGAATATATTTGCTTTCAGAAAACAATTTGTTAGAATTGAAATAGCACAGCAATACATGTTAAAATAAAACTAATGTAATGTTAGTTTTTTGTAGTTTAAACTTCATAATGGGGTTTACTTAAACATGAGGTACGTTACTGAAATGAAGAAATTTTGATCTTGAATTAAACACTGAGACAAGGATATTCATAATTCAACGGTGTAGTTAATAGGAGCCGATGTAGTTAGGTCAGGTAGTAGTGCGGCAAGCCTCCATAAGGCCCATGCTATCAACTAAACTGTAAACGGACGATAGGGCTCTAGGTGCTCGCTAAGAAAGGTTTTCAAAAAATTCGAAATTTTAGGTGGGTTCGGGAGGTCAAAGTTTCTAAAAATCCCCATAAGAAATACATAGTCTAATATATATATTATTATTGATATATAGTTTTTGTTAATATACATTTAACTTTGATTTGTCTATCCGTGCAAAGCCGGATCGGGCAGCTAGTACTTCATATGACACGGCTATAAGAGTTCAAGAAGTCCGCGGATACAGGTTCCGAGTGCGCGAGATAACAGACTGACAGTTGCCGTCCGGTAGCCAGAAGGTGTACTTCAAAACATACTATAAATGTGTTTTGTCAAATTAATTTTAATGTTTGAGTTGACCTCGATTGAATAATTTATTTATTGTATCTGAAGATGGAATAAAAGTCCCAAAACTCGTCACAAATACAAAAAAGAGGTCGCTTGAAAAAGGGAACAATGTAAGAAACTTTAGTTTAATCAACTATAGATTTGGATACTGAAAATGAATTCTTTGTTTATAAAAGGTTTATAAAATAATTGCCTTACTATATATTGTTATATAGTTTCATCGTTAGATAATTATTATAAACATTTTTAGAATCCTAATGGTTTTTGTAATAAGATAGACAATTTGTAAAGTACTTCTTTCCAATTTTAAGATAGAATGGAAGAAGAGGTTAGTTATCAACAATGTCAAAACAAGTGATATTAAATAGTATCCATTGTGATCCTTATATGTGACGACAATGTCTTAAGGGTCTTCTTCACCTTGCGTAAACCAGCGAAAACAAACAGTTCGTACTAATGTGTTTTGGACGACGTAATGTAATTTAACGTAAAAAGTTATGAAATCTCTTAAAAGAAGCGAAACAGCAGGAATTTTTAAAAAACGTTTTTTGTTTTTAAATAGAATTTTTTTTTATTTTTTTTATGATATTTATCTAGTTCATTTTCCACGGGGCTTACTAGTAACTAGGGGCTCTGCCCCTGGACGCTTCGCGTCCCAACCCCGCCTCGGTCTTCGGCCTCAGATGGCTGCTTCGCTTCACTCGCAGTTGGAAAATTCGCTAAAGAATCTCGTTAATCTTTGGCTCGTTTGTACATAGGAGACCGAGCATAAATCAGCTGTTTTATTTGGCAGCTGACTCAAACTCATTAAACATTATCTCCATAAGATAATATGGGGAATTTGAAGGATTATGTGCCGGAGCTTCTTTTCGGGTGAATAGCGGCTAAACGGATGATTGGATCTTAAATCTGATGAAAAATCGTTAGTCTGAAATTAAATTTTCTACAACTTTTGTATTTAACATTTTTTGCTATCTCTTACCGTTTTCTTACAAAACGCAATCAAAGTGGAAAAATGAAAAAAAATTGAAATGAAAATAAAAATGTTAACTTTTAGCAATTTTCCTGAAGGTTTCTCGTCAAGAACTTTAATTCAAGCATGAGGTTGAGGGGGGTCCAATTACGGGAAGTGCTTCATAATTAATGTTAGTGAATCAGTGAAACCATCTAGCTTTAAAGACGTTGGGTGGAGCCTACTTTCTCGGATGAATAGTGGCTAAACGGATGATTGGATCTTAAATCTGATGGAAAATCGACAGTCTGAAATTAAATTTTCTACAACTTTTGTATTTAACATTTTTTGCTATCTCTTACCGCTTTCTTACTAAACGCGCTGAAAGGGGAAAAATTAAAAAATTTAAAAAATCTAAAAAATCTTTCCCTCCCAAAAGATGCTTCCAAAATAAAAAATATTAACTTCTGGCAAATTTCCCAAAAGTATCTCGTCGAGAGCTTTAATTCAAGTATAAGGTTGATGGGGGTCCTATTACGGGAAGTGCCTAATAATTAATGTCAGTGAATCAGTGAAAACGTCTAGCTTTAAGGACGTTGGGTGGAGCCTCCCTTTTCGGATAAATAGTGACTAAATGGATGATTGGATCTTGAATCTGACGGAAAATCTCTTCTTTGAAATTTAATTTTCTACAACTTTTGTATTTAAAATTTCTTGCTATCTCTTACCGTTTTCTTACTAAACTTGCTCAAAGTGAAAAAATTAAAACATTAAAAAAATCCCCGCCCAAAAGATGCTTCCAAAATAAAAAAATGTTAACTTCTGGCAATTTTCCCAAAGGTTTCTCGTCGAGAGCTTTAATTCAAGTAGGAGGGTTGTCCGATTACGGGAAGTGCATAATAATTAATGTCAATGAATCAGTGTTACCGTCTAGCTTTATATAAGTAGATTTAATATACAATGGTTATTTTTAAAAAAAATAATTCTGGTAGAGAGGCTTGAGCCCTTGAGTCTGCATAACGGTAATGGTTCTTTTTTGTTTTGTTGTGTAACTGTTGAAGATGAATAGACTTAGTTGTGAAATAATGTAACTCTAGGCTTTTGTAATAAATTTTTTATAAAAATTAGTTAAAAAAACAGGAATTCATGAAAAATTTTCCAATGTCTATCATATATATTATTTCTGAAAGGTGTTTTTTGTGAAATGCGATATCTCCCTTAATTCTTCATCAAAACTAATTATTAAAACATAATTTTAAAACTTATGTTCCCCGCTATTGACAAAATATACACAAATATGTCAAAATTAATGTTTTCGTTAAAAAAAATACTTTCATATGAAAGTTCATATGATTCCTAATGAAAGGGCCCATCTATTAACAATCTGTTTAACAAACTTGACAGCTTAATCTGTCACACAAATCAATCAAATTAAATCAACGTAAAGCGTTATAAACTGTTTAAAAAATTACTCCAGTATAAAGATTGATTTGCTTGACAGAAATTCACCGCTCCATTTACACGACCATTTTTGTTTCAGGAACTTGCGAAATTGGGAAAATACGTTGTTCGAAAGTTCTACGATGTGTCATTGATAAACAAAAAAGTGTTCATAGAGATGCTGTTTTGGAAGACATCGAAGGACGCGTACGAAATAGAATTCGGCTACGGCATGGAGAAGTAAGTACACTTGTATTGTGAAATAATAACTACCTGGGAAGAACAATACAAGGGAGCAGAATATGTCCGAATTAGGTTCGGGGGAAATAGAAGGGAAAACATAATTATTTTAGGGGAAAATGGATAAGAAATGAAGGAAAACGGTCTGCCTAATCGGTTTGTTTACGATATATACAGGGTGATTCAGTAAAGCGTAGCGGGCTATGCATATTCAGATTCTACATGCAAAAATAAGTCAAAAATGTAGAATAACATTTTTTCGATTTCGGCTTAGTTTAGCCGTAAGCCGCCATTTTGTTTTTTTTACAAAAACTCGCTGTAACTCTGGAAATAGATAAGATATCGATTTCAAATTTGGAATAAGCATTTTATATGTTACGATTACAAGTGTACAAAGAATTAATTTTTATAATTTTCAAAATGGCGGCCGTTACAAATTTTTAACGTGGAATATCTTGAAAACCGTTAACTTTACAAAAAATGTACAAGAAACAAAATATTTTCCTTTTTTAACGACAGACAAAATGCTTTTTTTGTAGTTTCAGTAGGTCAAAGGATAACCGAGTTATCGACAAAAAACATAATTTCTTGGTAATTGTCTACAAGCGAATTACGGCTAAACTAAGCCGAAATCAAAAAAGTGTTATACTACTACATTTTCGACTTATTTTTGCATGTAGAATCTGATAGCTCGCTAGAAAAATAACTACTCAAATTGTTCAATTTTAAAAAATTGTGCCCGTAATTCGCTTGTAGACAATTGCCAAGAAATTATGTTTTTTGTCGATAACTCGGTTATCCTTTGACCTACTGAAACTACAAAAAAAGCATTTTGTCTGTCGTTAAAAAAGGAAAATATTTTGTTTCTTGTACATTTTTTGTAAAGTTAACGGTTTTCAAGATATTCCACGTTAAAAATTTGTAACGGCCGCCATTTTGAAAATTATAAAAATAAATTCTTTGTGTTTTGGTACACTGGTTAATCGTAACATATAAAATGCTTATTCCAAAATTGAAGTCGATATCTTACCTATTTCCAGAGTTACAGTGAGTTTTTGTAAAAAAACAAAATGGCGGATTACGGCTAAACTAAGCTGAAATCGAAAAAATGTTATTCTACATTTTCGACTTATTTTTGCATGTAGAATCTGAATCTGCATAGCCCGCTACGCTTTACTGAATCACCCTGTATATACATACACATACTGAAATTGTGTTGTCTGCTGCAAGTTTGGTCGGATTCCTATTTAATCTTTATTCCTCGTACGTCCGAGTTGCTGATAAGATATTTTTGTGCGGGTTGATGAATGGCAGTTTTCTGATTCTTGATTGGCTACAAACAGCTGGGGTTCTAATACTTTCTTTAGGTATTAATAATTATTATGGTACCTGTAAGCAAATTTTGTTAGCTTCATACAAATATCATGCAAGTGATATCAACTAAATCACATTAAACCATATGTAAAGTTACGAAATACATAGGTATTACTGATGTTTTTCATTTCGTAAATTAAACTATTAAACTACCAAAATTCGAAATCTGTCTTTATCAGTAAAATAGGTACGATGTGTTGTCTCATTTGTTTCCATTTTCATTGCATATATGGGGGTGGAAGGGTGGGGTTATAGGGTTGCGTTTTGCGACCTGCCATCTCATACCTCTCGCTTTGATCCTGTCAGTTTATGAAATTGATTAGGAAGTTGTTTATTACTATGATGTTTAAGTTTATGCATGGGCGACCCCCCCCCCCCCTAGCTTCCGGTGAAAGGAAAATATGTATATTATTTATTACATATTAATTATAGTCAGGTATTTTTCTTTAAAGAGATTAGCACTAAAATATGTTTTAAATGTTATGTGCCTTTTGATCTACATGTACTTATTTTATTTTTTACAAGAGTTCAAGCATGAGCCGCTGGGTCACTACTTGGTGCGGCCTTTAGGAGTGTTATAGGTCTTTGTGTATTCACTGTCAGTGTAAAGGTACAGATTCGATGTTGTGTGGGTTAATATTTCAGCTGAACAACCAATATTAATATTAATATTTGGCTTCCGAAATTTAAAAAGTTTTCTTGGGCAGGTCAAAAATATCCCTGGACTCCTTTTGCCGAAGGAGGGGAGGGTACTCCTTAACACGTCCACTGCTACGCAAATTTCGTATTTCCTGTGCTAAGAGCTGACCTTTTATTTTTTATATTTATAGTCTAAATGAGTTGAAATTACTTTATTTTTTATTTTTGAACCTTTCTATGTAATAATCACTAGTATTTTAAAGCGGACGCACATATGCGTCCATAGCATATAGGCTTAAAATTGGCGTGCGAAGCACGCAATGCACTGTTTATTGAAAATACTTCCAATACGGGGGTTGGCGTGCAATGCACTGTGCTTCTCATAGTATTCAGTGTCAAGCTCACATGTGCGTCCTTAGCAGTGAACGTGTTAAGCCCCATACCAAGGTCTAGCCCTCCGTAAATAATAACATATATGGGTTCCCGTGAGTTTATGTAGTGTATTTTCAAATCAATGTAGTGTATTTTCAATTATTGATATAATTGTACTAATATAGAGGCTTCTTAAGTTCATATTGAACATGATGTTACAATATTAGCTATATGAATGTAGATAATATTGCAAAGTGCAAATTGAGGAAATTTTTAGTGAAAAAAGCGTGTTTTGGTGTGCTAAAACATTTTCTGCTCCCCTGGAGCAATAGTGGCTTTGGAGCGAGAAATGAATTTACTGTGCATTTTACTCATCATACATTTTTTAAGTAATTGGCATTCATACGGTTAAATTTATATAGATATTTGCCATGTCTTTACTTCTTTTAAAATGCGCATTTGACACAAACTTATATAAGAAGCTTAAGTGTTTAGAAGGATTATCAGTGTGACTAAAACTAAACTGGTTTTGCAATGTTTTATGCAGAGTACTAGAAGCTTTTAAAAAAGTATTAAATTGTCTGCACTAATAATAGAAAAGTTTGTACTAACCAAAATCTCGTAAAATAGAGTCCTTAATGTTCTTTTTTATAATGTTTCGCTACATTTGCTTTAGTGAAATTTCTTATGCGACCTACAACTATCTCTCATATATTTGCTTCTCACAGTTTTTCAGAAATATATAAAACTGGGTATGCTCTATATTTTTAAAATTAATGATTTCAGCAGATAATCAAATAGTACGTGATTCAATCCATTGAAATTCGTTAAACCTTAATACTATTAACGGTTATTTCATTTTACATGGGAAAATACTGTATAGATTTTTCAAATGTTTTATACAAAATTAGGAAATTATGCTCTCAAAATCTGTGGGGGAACAATAAAATTTTTTCACATTGCACCACTGCTATACATAAGGATAAAAATATATTATGCACGTATACGTTTCACTTCAAAAGTAATTGTTTTTCACAACATGAGGCATTTATCAAATATGACCTTTAAAATAATTTACTGCAAATCGTCTCACTTCTTTAAAAAAACATTTGTTTCGGAGTGTTTGTCAGAATTGTTATTTTAAAGGGGAAAGTCATAAAACAAGTTACTTTTATTGTTTATTTTTAATAACATCCATTTCTTGAGTGCTTCAATGTTTCTTTATTGTAAGGAAGATCACTTAGCTCAACACCAATACAGTTTTGTCTGAAATAAATTCAAGACCAGCGGTTCTCTTATAAGTTGTTGTCATTGGTAGTTGTCAATAAATTTAAATTAAAAAGTTTTAAATTGCACTTGCAAGTTAAAAACTTGTAACAGGAAAAATGAACTGACAATGTTACTATTTTTTTTCTATCATGAATTATTGGAGTCGCAGGTGTCATATTATTAATATTGATAGGAAATTATATTACAAATAAACTCAGTGAAACGTGAAATATCAAATAACAATAAAATTAATTTGCCTACTATAATAATGAAATAAGTCCTTTTACCAACAAACTTGCTGTCTTCTTTTGCAAATGAATTGAAAAGTAATCTTGTTGACTGAATTTTATTGCGATGAAAAGTGATGTATCCATTTCATTATAATTTGATTATCAATATTAGGTAATTAAAGCATTGGCTTTAACTCTTTGCTATTAATAGTGAAACTTATTATCAGTTTTTGAGTAAATATTTTTCTTTTAGTTATTTTTTAATTATTATTGTTCCATTTTGATTAATAACTAGGGAGACCCCTGCATGCCTTGCAGAACTGACCTTCTTCCACACACACATTTTATAATTTCTTTGTACTAAATGTGTAGGATAAATCATAACCTCAAAAGTAGGATGGTATATATTATGAAATATTCTTACCATTGAGAAAATAGCTTACATAGCAGGAGGCCTATGTTTTGTGTGAATGGTATGACTTCAACACACAGCCAGTAAATTACTTGGTGTCAAATGAGCAGTTATATTTTTCTAATTTATACTAATTTTTCTCTTATTATAATTATAATTTTGTTTTGTTTATAGGACTCACTCTGCCAAAAATTTGTGGACCGAGGAACAAGAAGATGAACTGCGAAGGCTTTTCATGGAATTTGAGAGAGACCAGCCTGAACCAGGTAAAACACTATCTCCGATTTAATTTGCACAACTAAAGGACACTGTTAGTATAAGCTTATTTTATTTTACAATATTATTTTGTCTTTATGATATTTAATTGTTAGTATCACTCAAACTCACATATCAAGACACGTAACTTCATTTGAACGGAATTAGTTGTAGGCTACCTAGCTAAACTGTAATATAAATGTGTGATTTATTAAATTTATATTTTGAAAATATCAAAGGATCATGTGTGTGCTTACAAATTAGAACAAATGTTTACAGTTTACTTTTTAAAAGTAAATACTCAAAATGTATGACACATCAAAAGTTCATACAAAATCATTTCATTTTATTTCTGTTTGTTTAAAACAAACAAATGGGTCTAATCAGGTGAAGTTTCCTCATTAATAAACTCATTTTTAAATAGTGCACAGGAGTGTATATTATAAACTCTTTTTTAGTAGATTTTTGGAAGATTCAGACATTTGCTATTATTATTTATGTAAACAAAAGCATTATATTTCAATAGGAGGTATAATCTGAACTCCCATTATCAAATAAAAGCTTGAAAAAAATGCCTAGAACTCAAGGAAATGTATAGGCCTAGGCATTACCTGTTTAAATAAACCTAAACTAAAAAATCGTGTATTGTTTTAACATATTTTGTCGCTGGCAAATAGACTTTTTTATACAAATAACTCCGAAATAATTAATCAACTCCTATAAAAGCGAGTGGAGTAACATGTAATATATAACAGCTGATTTCACCCATCATCTGTAAACCCAGTGTATATTATAGTTTGAGGTTATGTTTACAACTTCGATCATTATAATGTCTTGTGAAGTTGATTTTTTAAATATGAGCTAAATAACTAATGTATGCTATAATATACGTTATAATATTTGCTTTGAGGCTATAAACTATATGTAAATACAACCTTTTATTATAAATATATTTTTTTATACAAATTTAAAGAAAAGATACATATTCCTTTAGCTTAGGAAACATTCCTACATTTAAACAGCTGATTTCATCCATCATCTGTAATACACTAACATAGCATAGATTATACCTTTGGGGTTATGTTTACAACTTTAATAAATATAAGTCTTGTAATATTAATAACGTCTAAATCATTTGCTCTATCAATATGAAATAAAAAGCAATTAAAAGATAATATTTTTATCTTTCTTTAAATATATAATAACATACATAAATACAAAATTTTAACAAATAATCATACAGTTTTATAATCCTTATAATTGTACACATTTACCAAGTTAAATATCCCTGTCAGCATAGTTAGGTAGACGTAGATAACGTTTGTTGTTTTAAAATAATATTTTGTTGAATGATGTATTTCTGATGTGTATCTAATTAATCAGACTGTGATTTTTCACGGGGGTTTACCAGTGATGTAATAACTTTAATAAACAGATTATTATAGGCTCTCAGAATATAATATGATAACTTCGAGATACTTTTAAAAAATTGATTATTTTAATGTTGGTATGCTACACCCAACCAACATATGTAACCATAACATATGCTGTAACATATATGTAACATATGCTGTATGTTGGTATACAGTGCTAACCTATAATTTTAGAAAACAACTAATAGTGGATTAAATCAAATCTGGAGAAGATCCTTCAGAAATGTTGAGCAAGAAAGTGGAATGAAGGTTAAAATTATTCATACGGAAAAAGCAAAAATGATTATGTTCCGATCATTTACTTAAAAGAAAGTGTTAATAAAACAAGCCTACCACTGGAGTTTAAAGCTAGGAAATAAATAAATATGCGTTTGGTTTTTAATAATTTTAATTTTTATGAATAGGCCTGGATACCCTACCTTTATTATTTCACCATCATTAAAATATTTCAACTATCTAAAATTTTCTACGATCCAAAACTGTCGTAATATGCGGATGGAACCAAATAACCTGATAGTATTAATGTCAAAAAAAATCAAATACATTTTGGAAATTGTATAATTATTAATCCGTCATATTACTTTAAACATAAAAAGGCTTCATATACACATTCACTTAATATAGCATAATATATAGTATTTCTTACACTACTGCCTCTTGAATTTATATAACTATAAAACAAGTCATCTATGTTATTTAGTATACATATATGTAAATAACAATTAACCTGATAGGATAAGGAATCATTAACCAACTTAGAAATTTATAAGATATAAAGTATTGAATAGTAACTAACAAGGTAACCACTAACCACAGGAAAAATATTTTTTATAAAAAAATGAGCATACAGATCCTAGAACAAGTGCAACAATCAAATAAACAGTGTAGTGAGGCTTCATCGATCGATTCCAAGCCAGCCTTTTGGCAAACTAGAGGGAAAAAACTAAGACCACTTTTAGTAATTTATTGAATTCATAGAGCATTTTAATTTTTGTGTTTAATTAGTTTTTTGATGTTGGTACTAAAAATTGTATGAAATTTAATTTTACACTGTTGTTGCCTGTGACAATTCAATTTAAGGTGATGTTATAACTTAAATTAAAATTTATATTAGGTACTTAAAATTAACCTTTATACAAAATTCAGCGTTCTCTCTAAATATTTTCTCATTTTAAGTTTGGTGTAACACTTTGAAATCTAATAAGAATTTAAAGTTTTAAATTTCCAAGAAATGATTTCAAGTTTTGTTAAGTGTATTTTCATAGCCTACTAACAGTACTTTGGATCCTGGTTACAGATTGTGTAGACTGGATAATGAAGAACTTAATTAAAGAAGACAGATCGAAGAGAAGCGTTGTTAAGAAACTGAAGGAGATGTACTTGTACATGGGGAAGACGGTAAAGCACCACTCTTTACACTTTGCCTTGCTTTATGAGAAATTTATCCAACTTGTAGAAAGCTTGTTTTACAACCAAAGAAGTGTGGAATGTTTGACCTAGTTATTAAAGAAAATCTTGAACTCTGGTGTACTGTGGATGATAATATTCTATAACCTTATAATTTTTTAAATAATTTTTAATAATTCAGATTACAAACTTTGTTATTTCAATATTAATTTTTTATTATTTCTATAAAATACTCCACAAACTATATTCCACAAAGTACCTAGCCTATATTAATTCAGACAAATTAAATACTAGTAGGTGTTTTAAAAATTATTATTATTAGCGTTTGATACTACCGTAATAAGTTACTGTACATAATTTTTAATTATAGGATGATTTGTTCCGCCCGCAAATTGTAAGCAATATAATTTAATGTTTTCTATATTTTAGGTAGAATGTTTTACTGATGAATAAAAAATAATTTACTATAATAGGCCTGTTTTCACACAATAACAGCCTGTGCTTGATTTAATTTACTAATATTTCAAAATAGTAAAAGATTCCCAAAATGTTGGTATTTCTATGTCTTAAGTAAATTAAAACATCCTATTTGTAAGGCCTATACTTATGGATTTTTGTAATTTTATCACTGTAAAACCGACCTTAATTTATTTATTTCCTTCATCAAAATCATTTATGAAGCATATGTTGCTCTAACCTTAGTATAATATACGCTTTAACCCAAGTTACATTGTTAAAAAGCCGTAGCAAATTTTATAATTTCATTTAAATAATTTACAAAATATGTTTTCAGGTAATTATAAAAACGTAAAAACTATTCAACTTTGTTACACGTATTCTGTTATATGTAATAGTATAGATTATAAGAAAAATTACATAACTTTCTACTTGCAATTAAATAAACGGTATCAGCTAACTGACACAAACTTTCTCCCAACTTACTGTAATCAAAATAATATTGTTTTTAATCATTTTATTTTTACTACTTTTTAGAACAAAAGAAAAAAATAATATTCTACCTACGTCAATCGTATAAAAAAATTATTGTCTCAGGCGGGATTCGATCGCGCTACCTTTGAATTACTGGCCGTGCTCGCTACCGTGGTGCTACCCCGTGCGGCCGCTGCCGCGATGCTAGATTGACAACACAAACTTGTTTATTTTTAAACATTTCCCCATAATTATAAAACGCTGAAGTTTTGATAAAAGCGGGTGGTGTCATTTTGTTTGGCATCTTAAGCACTATAAATACTGAAAATTTGATCAAAATCGTTAGAGCCGTTTTTGAGAAATTTGCATTTTTGTCGTTTTTTATGGGTTTTTAGGGGTAAATTATCCTTAAAAATAAAAATTCCAAAAAATGAAAAAAACGCCTGGAGATATTAGGGTTTAGTACCTACATACCAAATTTCATGAAAATCGTACCAATAGTGTCCTCTCTGGTCGTGTATACATACAGACAGACTGACAGACAGACACCACTCTAAAAACACTTTTTTGGGTTCAGGGAGCACCAAAACAAAAAATTCCACTAAAAATATTTTTGGGTTCGGGGAGCACCAACACATATAATTGCACTAAACAATTTTTTGGGGTTCTGGGAGCACCAAAACGGATAATTATTCAACTGAAAATTCAAATTCGAACATTTTTACGAAAACAATACTTTCTCCATATACTACGTATAGGGTGGAGAAAGTAAAAATTAATACATCTATTGCAAAAAAGACATTTTTTTTGTAAAAGTATAAAATTGTTTCCAATTAACTGAAAAGTGTAAGACTATTGCTAAAATAATGAAATTGGAATCAAATCTGCCCCCTATGTTCTCCACAACAATACAATGACTTGTTGTCAAAAGTCTTTTGGGAGCTGGACATAATTACAGACACTTTTTCTGTTGTCTGGTCTTTGGGCTGCAACTTGAGTGTTTTCTCTTCCTAGTACTTTATAAATTACATGTTTTACTAATAGCAGAAACGGTCGTCGTACTACGGCAGTAAAATTGAATATTGTAAGACGGTAAGTCTCAGCATTTTTTTTTTATCAATATTTGGAATGGCGACAACGTAACTTTTTTAAAATATTAAGATTTGACACTTATAATTATATGTACAATGTGACAAAACTATAAAAACTGAAACAGGTAAAGGTTGTAAAAAGTTACTTTATTAGAAAGCAGTAATAATATTTACGAAAAAATAATCATAGACACTACTATCGGGTTGCCTCACTAGCGTCTTCCTCACAACTGACCTTGAGCAGCTAACAGGAATACATAGCGGAAGGGACAGTACAAAATGTGCACAAACAAAGTGTTACAGTATCAAAACAAAAGTTTGCTCTAAGAAATACGACGGCTTTCCGTTCCAGGGTTAGTTAAATCTAAATTCTTCATATTAATCTAAACTAGGCCTAACCTAAAATTGTGTTGAGTAAATCAAACTGAACTTAAATCACCTTTTTTATCCGTTATTGAGTACAAAAGATTGCCATGGCAATAAACTGGTTCGAAATGGTTAATAAATGGTTGATGTAGTCAAAATTAAATATTGCAATTAAATTTTTGTCTAGTATGTGCTTAATTAGTTTAGGAAATACAAAAACTGGCAATTGTATTTTCTTTTGTCCCGAAATAGAGTTGTTAACTCAGTAATAATAATATAATTTTGTTTGTAGAATAAACCAAAAACTTCTCGACCGCCCAAAGAATATACCGAAGAGGAAGAAGAAGAACTCAGAAACCTGTTTAATGAATACAAAAATGCTCTTGGTAAGTTCAGAATGTATTTATTAGTACAGTTAAAATAAAATCAAAACAAGTGTTCTGTGGACTATACGTAGGACGATAGGCATATCTGGGCACGCTTAAAATTTAAAGTTAAAAATAGATTTTTATTTTTCAATTGAATAAAAAAGTAACTGTCTATTTTTACAACAAATGTAGAGGCAAGCAACTTCTAAGAAAGCACTGAAACACAAGTAAGGTACATCGGGGTAACTGGAACTGCTAATTTTGATAGTGCGACTTTCTCCTCTCACTTACTATTCAGTTTTTCACAGAATTACTTAAAATTTTAGTGGCAAGTTCAGTGAGGTACGCCTAATCAATGGTGTGAGTTTGAATAAGATTGCTTGAATAATATATTCACAAGTGTTTTTTTTTTATTTAGACCTCTAAGGGTTCCACTCAGCCCTGTGGTCTTTTGCTTTTGAAGTGGGTTTTTTTGCTTTTGAAATCATTAACAAGAGGTTGGAAAAAATATGGGCTATAAAGAAAACAGTGTTTCATTCGAGAAATAGTTTGCAAACATTTTTTTTTTTTTGTTAAGGTACACTGGGATAACTGGAACCGCTAATTTTGATAGAACAATTCTCTCCTCTCACAAACCATTTAGTTTTTCACAGAATTACTTGAATTTTTAGTGGCAAGTTCAGTGAGGTGTGCCTAATCAGTGGTGTTAGTTTGAATACGATTGCTTTAATAATATATATTCACAAATCATTGGGTTCCACTTGCCCCAACCAACAAAAAAACATGGTCATGAAGATACTGCAATTAATACACTTTTAAAATAACAATAACAAATATCACTCCCCTGTACCTTTTAGACACCCCAGTTCTAACAAATACTGCGCGAAATGGTGAGGAAACCACTTGAACAGGCGTGAATAATGGAGATAGAAGAAAAACAACCTCTACTCTGATCAGAGTGAAATGAACAACTGGTCAGAGCTCACGTGTTACCAGCCTCCCAAGCGCCTCAAGTTCTCTCTGCAGGCTGTCTCGTTCAAGATAGGGTTGAACCACATAATCTACACTAGGTTGCTCTGTATTATAACATATTTACCTTTCAAAAAGCCCAATGGGTTCCACTTACCCCGGCTTACCTTATTTCAAATTAATTTACTAACAATTTTTATTGTGTATTTTTACTTTTCATCCATCCTTCTTCGCCAGCGCCTTGTTACAACCCTCATTTAGACTCTGAATAATCATGGAAGTCTGTTCAGAACAGGCCTTAGTTAACCTGATCCTAAAAATCTGCCTAATTTCATCAACACCATAGATTGCCTGTTAAATCAAGGTTTTACCGTAATAAAACATTTACTATATTTATATAACAGTAACATACTGCTACTTAATTTTCTTTTATCAGTTATTAAATCCGCGCTGCTAGTTTTTGTCGTTGTTTCTCTGAAATGCATGTCACTTTAGTTACAGTTTGGTCCAGTAGTCACAGATCACTGGGTGGAGCGGGGGGGTTAAAATGTTCCTACCAAGAGTTTCATTGACCGGGGAGTTGAGCTCCCTGTCACATAAATAACACAGTTCTATACAACACAGTCCATAGTCAAGCAAGAGATTTAGAAGTATCCCGGGAGTTTTATGAGTCCTGAGGGAACAACCGGGATATTTGTCTCCCCTTGAAGAATATATTTTATTCTACTACAAATGGAATGTACGGAATTGCTTTTTGTAAAACGGTGGAAAGTTTTTGCTCGTTATAATTTCTTTAGTGTATAGTTTTTTTGTTACTGGCTGTTTCCTTTGGTTATAGATTAGGGTTAATATAGTGGACTGTACCTTTTTAAGTCATTAGTTGCAGTTGGATTGTGGGCTACATAAGCTCTTGGGTTTTTCTAAGATTTCTTCCTTTAAAAGGTTGAAGAATCTTCTATTTTATTCATTAAATAATAAATAAATTGTAGTAAAATAAATTATAAACAAATATTCAAAAGAGTAGTTATACGTTTTATTAGAGAGTTTTTATAATTACAGAAAAAACAGTTAACAGAAACAAAGAGGAGAAGAAGAAAATCTAACTAAACATTAACAATTAAAAAACATATGGTTTTTAATAAAGTTTAGTTCATTGTTTTCTTGATAATTGTTTTGATTAATCTTAAACACTAGCGACTTTTTAAATTTTAAAACAGTTATATGGTCTTTATAAATTTACACACTTTGTTCATTGCAGTGTAATATGGTGAGCAATTTTTTGTTGATGTTTATGTTTTTAAAGTTCTGTAATTTGAAAGAAAAAAACAGAACCCTTATAATAGGAACACCCATTTGTCAGTCGGTCACAGTCATACATCTCTGTGCTGGAACGGATAAAGGGCCTTAGCTGGAATTTTACATAGCTATAAATATTAATTTCTATGTTGTAATCATTTTAAACCTATATCCTTCTACAACAATGTTTAAACTAACTAAATTACAACTAAAATAATTCGATAACGCAGCTGAACCTCTGACGTGAGTTGAGCAAATTTCAAAAATTAAGTTTATATGTATTAGGGTTTCAACTATTTGGGAAATTGGTTTACTCATGAAGGCCTGCGTGTACGAAATATCATATATTAGTAGAATTTATTTTCTCCCCAGCCACCTGCTCCTGCTCACGTTCGCAGTGGAAACACTCTCTTTGCTCTCGTGGCCTCGGATTGTGCACTACTTCGCTCGTAGCGGAGAAACTCGCTTTTATGGGAACATTTATTTTGGGGCAACCAGACAATCTATAATGTCGCGTCAAAATAAAATGTGTAGAAAAATATTGTACGCGTATAAATATTTATATTTAGAAAAAACCCAAAAAAGTTTCATTCTAGTACGACAAATCTCAATAAATAGTTACTTCTGGTAAAAAAAAAGTGTTTTCGGTTGTTTAATTTTTATGGATAACGAACTCGTCTGAGCCACTTAGAAAACCAACTTGTGGACCAAATCAGAATTAAAATGCCGTTAGAGTGGGAACACAGATAGGCTATATACATAAAGTTTTAAATGACACCTCAAAAGGTGTTCTGGGGACCATGAACGGTGCTCATTGACTACTCCCGAAGTCACACCATAAGAGTCACTGCAATAGCTCTACTTTCCTATTGAAATTTGCTAATAAAATGCTAATTAATATTTTCATAATATGGTTAAAAGTAGACTCCTACAAGCCAACACTAATGGTTTGGAAAATTAATATTATCTATCTATACATAATTAATTTGCTAGGGGTTATTTTGTGAGTAGAACTCCTCCTAGAGTTTTTAACCGATTTTGATGTTTTTGGTGTCATTTTACAGAGCTCACTCTGAAGTTGTGCTTCCCTTAAAATGAGCTCAATGTATGTTAAGGGCTTCGCCCCAGTGGCCCTCAAAGTTGCCATGTTAATCTTATGGAAGGTCAATCTTAAGGAAGAAGAAGAAAGATTTCTTTTGATTTTATCAGGGGCACAAAAAACAGCTGTTCGTATGAAAAGCTTAAAACAGCTGATTTTTATCAACAGCTGATTTTGATCAACAACTGATTTGGATCAAAAACTGAATATAATTTTAGGTTAGGTAAATCAAGCAATAGCGAAGCATTGCCATGTCCACTAGTGAAACAAAATAATGTAAAACTACCTACAGGATATTATAAAAGATTAAAGTATTTGTTTGCAAATTAATACGAAACAGGTGCCTGATGTCCAGTGATGTGTATATAAACAATAATAATCTCTTACAGCAATTCTTTGAACAGATTTTCTCA